>JARFXV010000554.1:0-115000 GCA_031761425.1 Cosmopolites sordidus | reverse complement strand
TCACGTATGGGCCCTGGTGGACCACGCGAAGTACCGTTAGAGGCGTTTGTTGTTGTTAGCCTTCCTTTGCGCCCATACTGATTTCATTCTTTCGCTATGAGCTTTTTTCCATTCGTCAGACCAAGTTGTACTACTACTTCCTCCTGGGTGGTAAGTTGACCCGAAGGCCCTGACTTTAATTCTCTTGTTTGTTTCCGGATGTCGCGACAATGTCGTTTATCCGGAGGGGTTTATTTGTCGTCCTTTAGGCAGGGTTATGACCGAAGTAGAATGGTCAGTCTGGGGCAACGGCCGGCAATGAAGCTGCCGTAGCTCTGATTAGCGGGTTGTCCGGTAAGGACGCCGTTGCTAGGAATTTGTCCAGAAGTATGGACAGGTACGTCTGAAGCTCTGGTATGACTGTTTCCCGATGAATTTGCGCATTCCTTACAAACCAAGGGGCATCTACCAAGGTGCGAATTGCACTTGACTGAGGAGACTGAAGTCTTTGTAGCGATGTTGTTGACAAAAATGGAAACCAGGCCTGATACCCATACGTGAGTATTGCTCGGACCATGGTCTTATACAGGATTATTTTGTTGTTCAGCGAGAACTTACTTCTGCGATTGAGGAGGGGGTATAGCAAACTGAGCATTCCGTTTGCTTTCCCGGTTACTTTTTTGATGTGCGACACCCATGTCAGGGCCTTGTCATACTCAAGGCCCAGGTAGTGCGCCGATTTGGCCCACTTTATAGGGATACCGTGAATCCAGATGGATTGTCGGATTACTGGCTGTCTTTTGGTGAAGAAGACGGCCTGGGTTTTACTGCGGTTGATCGAGAGTCTCCACTAGTCCAACCATCACATGGCTTTCGACGTCTGCCTTTGGAGCCTGGAAGTAATCGACCAGGGCCCGTGGACTGACGTATAGAAAGCTGTGTCATCGGCATAGAATGCAGTTTCCACGTGCGGAATTTTAGGAAAGTCGGCCATGTAGACATTGAAAATTACGGGGGCAAGAGGGGAACCTTGCGGGACACCCGCCTCGATATGCTGGACGTTGGAAAGAGCACCATCGACGAGCACTTGGAACGTGCGTCCAGTCAGAAATGATGCCAAGAGCTTGACTAGGTCTGTTGGTATGCCTAATCTGAGCATTTTGACAATGAGTCCCAGGTGCCAGACTCTGTCAAATGCTTGGGAGAAGTCTAGAAAGACGGTTCCCGTGTGGCGCCTACTGTCGAACCCCCGCCTGTCTCCGAGGCCAGTCGCGCCGACTGATGAACAGCGGCATGACCTCTCCGGAAACCAAACTGTTCGTTCGGCAGAATATTCGGCTCAGCAAGAACTCCGTTAAAAGCATGTAAGATTACTGTCTCGGCGACCTTGCCGAGGGCGCTAAGCAGACTGATGGGTCTGTAGCTGCCGGGCTCTTGGGGTGATTTTCCTTTTTTAAGGATAACTATTATTTGGGCGTGTTTCCATGAGGATGGAAAGTGCTGAAGTCTGAAGATGGCGTTGACGATGTTAGTCAACTGCGCAATCTGTTTATTAGGTAGCCGTTTCAGCTGTATCGGAAAAATACAGTCGCGACCGGGGGCTTTTCTAACTTTCAAACCTCGGATAATATCATGTATTATCTTCGGCGAGACTATTTGGCTGATCAAGTAGCCAGGATTAGGGGTACCCTGATAAGGAAGAATTTCTTGTCGGAGTTTGTCAACTCTATTCCTCTTCTGGCCTGAAGGGCGAGGAGAGGTCATCTGTTGTTGGTAAGTCTTGGCGAATAGCTTCGCCTTCTCCTCCCCGGTGAAGACCAAGTTGTTCCAGCCTTTCTACATTTATCTCTCCGGCCAACCTCCCAAACGTTAACCTTGTGTCTGAAACAGCCTCTCTCCTGAATTTGACTTTGTGTAATATTTGCTGATCTTAGGTCCTCTTTAATTGCAGCAATCCATGTAATTATTTCTTCTTTACCTCTACTCCTATTTTCATAAAATTCGACTAGTTGTTTAGTTAGCCTACTCGGATTCATCCATTTTATGTGTCCGTAAAAGTCTTAGTCTTAGTCTGTTGCAGGTCATGTATTGTGACTTTTCAAAGGAAATTTGGAGTCCTACTTCTTCTGCTGTTTCTTTTAGGATTTCAATCTTTTTTTGTGCCGTTAATATATCTCGACCCAAAATTATCAGCAAACGCCAGACAATCAATTTTAATATTGGTTCTCCCCAGTTTAATGGGCTTGTCAATATTCAGGTCCGACTTTTTTTCACACCACTTCTGTATTATTTTTAACACAGTTAAATAAGAGTGGCGAGAATCCATTCCCTTGTCTCACTCCAGTTTTAATTTCGAAGGGCTCTGAGATGTCACCCATGAATTTAACTTTTGACCTTGTGTTAGTTAGTATTGCTTTAATAATTGCCAGCGTTTTCAGATCTAGTCATTGTTCTTTCAAGATTTGGACTACAAATTCGCGGTCAATAGAATCATATGCTTTTTTTGAAATCCACAAATGTACAGCCGAGATTTTTATTGTACAGTTTTTGATGTCTTAGGATCAACTTTAGATTCAGGATCTGTCCAGGGCAGGATCTGCCCGGTCGAAAAACCTGCTTGATATTCACCAATTTTAGGCTCTAACTGTCCCTGTGGTCTGTCTAGTAAACATTGAGATAGAATCTTGTAACAAACTGGGAGAAGAGATATCCCTCTGTAGTTGTTTACATCCGTTCTATTATTTAATTGTTATATTAATAATATTTAACTGTAAACTGACATTTATTATTTAAATACTATACATTTTTATGAAAAATATGTTTAAAATAATTTACCCAACATAATGTATTAATGATTATTATAAACACTTAAAATCTCAGTGAAAATTAGCTCTCATTTATAGAAAATAAGCTGTGTATAAGTATGTACTATAAAACCCAGAACTGTGTGAGATTTTTATATTTTTTTAATTGTTTTGGCCTCATGGTCTACGAGACCGGCGCGATCATTCACGTCATAAAATTCCGCGCGATTACAGAAAGTTTAAATAGCATAAACTTCAAAGAAGGCGAAATCTAGGTAATATATTGAATTAGAAATAGTTACAAAAGACGACATTTGCATCAAAGTTGGAGATCGAACGTTATCATTGAATTAATGATCATATTAAAATATATTTTTAATTTATGTTGCATTTAGTTTATTTTTGGTTATAATCGATGTCCCTCAGTCACTTCTATAACTGTAACCGTCAATGGCTGGATCTTATTAAATGTACAATCAGTTGACAATATGTAGGTGGACCAAAGCAATTTTGGAGTGATAACATCATCAAATATATTGATGATGTTATCAGTCAAAAAATGATAGCCAGGTAAAATAAACACGAGAATATCATTTAAAAAATAATGTAAGTTTGGTTGAATACAAACTTGTCTGTGAATACAAATATTTTAAAATCAATAGGTTGTACTAAACACGAAGAACGTCGGTTAATTTTGCAATTGCGCGAACAGAAAAATCTTATAAATTTATTTGACAAACTTTGAAAAGATCTGCTTGCGTTGTTTCAAAAGTATTAAAAGAAGAAAACATCGGAGCATAAACACCAAAAATCGGAGTTCCGAGGCCGGAAACGATAAACTTCTAGTCGAGAAGATGCTCGTTTAATTCGCGAAGTGTTAAAAATCCTTTTTTGACTTCGTCGTTTGCCAAACAGGAATTACACTTATCAATCAGTACGAGAAGTATTTGGAGACGTTTGTAACAATTTGGCTATAATAACAGAATTGTAAGGAAAGTTCCCTATTTGACTACAAAACACTTAAAATAACTTAAGTAATTTGCACGAAATAATTTAAATGGAAGAATACGTGTTCGACGTCGAGTGAATGAGCATTTGAATCCAAATTCAAAAACTAAAAACACTATTGGTTGCGTCAAACATGGTAGTGGCAATATTTATATTTGAGGTTCATTTTTATAAGTTAGGGTTGGTCCAATTTTTTGGATAAAACAAAACATGACCAAAAACATTTACTTAGAATACAGAATATTATGTTGCCTTATGCCGAAAAACATATACCATTTCGGTGGAACTACCAGCACGACAGTGATCCCAAACACTACGCCAAAAGTGTAAAAACTCGGTTGAATATCGGTTGAATGAACAATATTGTTTGTTTACCTTGGCCATCTCAGTCACCGGACATGAATCCTATTGAAAATTTGTGGAAAACTTTGAAGATGCGTGTAACTTTAAGGAAAACATCAAATACAAAAAAAAAGAGAGACTGTTCAAGAAATCTGGTATTCCATTCCGGTTGAAGTTTGCCGCAATCTTATAGTATGCATGTCTAGACGATCTGCTACATTTTTGGAAAATAAAGGATATCCAACAAAATAATAACTAATACGTTCAAGGAGTGTTGTATTACCACCCAATAGAATACAAAATCAGAATTCGTCTGTATCCAACATAATATAATTACTTATGAGTTCTAACCATTATTGAAATCTCAAACATTGACCAACGAAAAGTAATTAAAAATGAAAGATTGAAATTCTAAGCAGGAACATTAAGCAGCAAGAAGAAGAATTCTGCAAACATAGATCCTAGTACCAAATTTTAAAAAATTAAACACAAATACATTTATTTCTATTTTTTTGGGGATTTTCTATCAATAATTATTAAATTATTTTTTTATTGTTTTGTTAACGTTTGGGTTTATTTTTAAAACCATCCTCAGAACAATAAAAATGATCATCATATCATTTCTGAAATTTATGGTATTATTTGTTTTTTTTTTATATAAATCATTTCTTTTTTTATATTGTTTTTCAAAAATGTTATTAAAATTAAAGTTATGGTCATTATCTATGGCATATTTTGAAAGGGCAGTTACGTTTGGTTCTAGGTTTCTAATGAAAAAGAATGTCATATTTTATGTAAAAAATTAGGAATTTATTTATCCAATTAGGTATAGTTGTTAAGTTTTTAAATATAAATTTGCATTGTTTATAAAAATGACCGAAAATTCCAAGAAAATAATAATATTAAACGCTCAGGAATATATATATATATATATATATATATATATATATATATATATATATATATATATATATAATAAATATTTATTACGTTTTGATTGCCAATCTATTGCCTTATTAATGTTAACTACTTGAATTGTTAATAAACTACGGTATTATTTCAAATATGTATTATATTGTTTTAAATATAATACTAATTAAATTCATTTAATGAATATGTTTTTATATTTGCGAAATAAACATATCGTTGTCTATCGCTGTCTAAACTATTTATATGAAACGTTGTAATGTAACATTAGTTACCACCACTCAAGGATTCATACAATTCATATTAGGGTGAAGGCAAAGTTTGTTTTACTTAATTATACTTGTTTCCTTTCGCCGCTATCGTTGCTCTTCTGTTTTCCATTTAGAATAGACGAAAAACCAATGCCTACCCCCTCGTTTCGTGTTTGCGTAAATTCAACAAAAGCAAATAGGAAATAATACAATGCAAACATTAATAGCAATTTCACCAAAATATGTAACGTGATGTGGAAACGGTGTTTGTTGCGTTTTCATTTCGCGGTCCCGTTGTTGTTTTTGAGAAAATTGTGATTTCCGGTAGGTAAATAATCGTAATTCAATTTTCGAGATTTGATAAAAAAAATATATATCATTTTTTAAATATTTTTCTGTATATCGAAATTTAGGTTGCTATTTGCAATGTAATAGAAGTACGGCTATGTTAACACTTCTTCTGAACAATCCAATACCAGAAAAACAGTTACTTTACTACTACTGCTACTACTTCTACTACTACTATACATTAAAAAAGGTTAACTTGAACCAATAAAAAATAATTTTCCTAAAAGCTATACAACTTTGCTCCCGTTTTTTTTTAAATTCAAGCTTTATTGTAAGAAACTGGTTATACATGTATGATTCAAAGTATTGTCCGTCGTTGGCCACTACTTTCTCCCATCTTTCAAGCAGCATTCGAATCCTGCGTTGATAAATCTGCTCATCTTTTGAAACGTTTCAAGAATTTTTTCAATCCAATCTTTATCCAATTTTTAACCATGATTTTTGAGGCTTGAGGTTATCGTAATAAACCCATTTGTCATCCCCAGTTACAATGCGATGCAGAAATCCCTTCCGTGTTTACCTTTCAAACAACTATTCACAAGCAAACAAACAGCGTTCAATATCTCTCGGTTTCAACTCGTATGGAACCCAATATCCTTGCTTCTGAGTCATTCCCAGGTCATTGAGGCCTTTTGAAATTTCTTGTTGAGACACTCCCAATGATCTTGCCAACTCTTCTTGACTTTGACATGAGTCTTCATTAAGCAATCTTCATCTTCAAAAACTTTCGCTCTTCCACGGTCTTCGACATGAAAATCACCGCTCTTGAAGCTTTGAAACCACTCACGACAAGTCCTTTCAGTCATAGCGGCCTCACCATAAGTGCCTTAGAGCTTAGAGCTTTCTTCATAATAAATAAATAAATTAACACCTCGATAATTTACGAGAATTTAGCTCATAAACTAGAATTTTAATAGCGAATAACTTTATGATGTAAGCACAAATAGACTACTGGTACTATGGGGTTATGTTTACAAGATGCTCAAAGATATTGCATGCCGTCTGTGATGTATTTATTTCGACGAAAAAATAGAATGGTGTAATTGGTTCAAGTTCTTGGCGGAAGCACAAAAATCTCTTGGTTGAAAAACATTTATTGGCTTATGAATACTTAGTCTTTAATTCCAACAAACTTCTTGGTTCAAAATAATAATTATTTTTGATTCTAAATAAAAATTTCTTTTGAACAAGAAAAAGAAGATTAAAAAAAATCAACTTTTTTCGAAATATTTTGCTATCTTCTAATTAAAACATTTAATCTTAAAATAATTATAGATCTTGCTTGAAAAACTTGTTATTCATATTGAGAATTAACAAATCTGAAAATATAAGTTTTGCTTTAAGTATGAAATATATGGCGACTAAAGAAAACAATTTTTTGATTCAAGAGTGCATTATTAAAGAAAAATGTAGAAATTATTAGAACAAAGAAATTAAAAGAAAAAATTATAATAATTAGAAAAAAAAAGCATAGAAATGAACAGGTATTCAAAAAAAAAACTTTATTGAGAAAAATCCCAGAACGATTAAAAATGTTTTTGAATGGTTTTATAAACAAAGGCTAAGAAATCTTCCAGTAACTGTTACGCAAAATCCCTTAATGCAGTTTGGAAAGTAACATAAAACAAATATATATATATATATATATATATATATATATATATATATATATATATATATATATATATATATATATATATATATATATATATATATATATATATATATATATATATATATATATATATATATATATATATATATATATATATATATATATATATATATATATATATATTAACAGCGCCCCTTTTCTTTTCTTGGTGATTCGGAAATTTAGTTGTAAGTTAACACTTTTTTGCACACGTCTCTGTATTCATCAGGAGGGATTTAATCTAAGATAAAATCATCTTCTGATGATGCTAATATGGTTAGCGAAACGTACGTCGAGCAGTTGCGAGCAGTACGTCGAGCAAAAACTGATTTGGTGTTTAGTGGTAAATCTCTTCAAGTTTAGTAGTCATAGAAGCCTTGATGATGATCCTCCTTCTGGACATCCAATAACTGCAACTACTAAACAAATAATTAATGCTATACATTATATGGTTATGGACGACAGAAAATTGACTTTGAGTGAAATTACTAAGACCAAGGACATCTCAACTGAATAGGTGTTTCATATTTTAAAAAAGGAATTCGGCTTGAGAAAGCTATATACAAGACGGGTGCCGCATTTGGTAAATTCTTATGAAAAACCAACATTTGGATCTTTTTTGGATCCTTTTTGTACCTATGGATGAATCTTGGGTTTACCGCTATGATCCTGAACTGCGACAACAAGCCGAAATATGGACTGAGCTCGGTCGTTCAGCTCCGAAGCCGTCGAAGTAGTAAAAACCGTCTAGAAATGTTATGCCATCTATTTTTTTTTGGATGTAAAAAGGCATTGTTTACATTCAGAACGGTAAAACAATAACAGGGCAGTATTACTCAAACCTTTTGGAACAATTGGATGTAAAAATTCGTGAGATAAGACCTAGTTTAGCGAAGCAAAAAAATCATTTTTCATCAAGATCATGTAGCGTCCCACAGAGATGTTTTTGCAATGGTCAATTGAAGGAGTTACACTACGAATTATCGGAGTATCCACCATATTCACCATATCCATTCATATAAATGAATTGAAGAACCGCTGGAAAAAAAATGTATTGAGCTTAAGGGAGATAATACGGAAGAATAAGGTCGTTTTTTTAACTATAAGCTTATTGTATCGCTTCCGCTCCGCGAACCTTTCAATTAGCCTAGTACTCTATCCTCTTATATACAATTTGACATCAGAACCAAATATAATATTTTTTTCCAGTTACATTGGAAAATTTACCTGCTTCTATTCACTTAAAAACAACACTTTCTCGGCTACTGTGCCGCATAGGTTCTACTGTTGTAAAGGCCGTCTTATTGTGCTGTTACTGATACTTATGTAAAGATTTGTTTATAACAACAGACACAGCAAAAGGATCTTCCAAAGAAGCGCGTACAATACGATTATCCATTTTTTACTCGTTTTTATTGAACGGCTTGGTCTCTCTGTATTGGTTATTTTTAGATCATATATCATTATTTTAAAACGTTTGCAATAGCATGGTGACCATTTAACTGCATTCGTAATAAATGTAAAGGAATATAATTGTATTCGCTAGGATTTGAGTGACGCAAAATATAATACCTATTTTTGAAAAATCATAATTTTTATACTTAAACTAATGAAATCTGGAATGTGAAAATGCGTATCAAATACCTATTCAACCATACTAATCTTGTTTGGGTTCAAGGTAGTTTTGTTGCATAAATTAAATAAATACTAAAATTTCAATTTAGCGTATAGTAAATACAGATTCACATAAGCAGATCCAGTCCTTGTTTCAAACAATTGCTGGAAGAAGTTATGAGGTAATTTGGGTTAATGGAAGGTCTACGAAGTATTAATGAATGCGTAAACGTATGAAGTCTTAATTGATTTTGTTTTATGTTAATTCTTTTATTTTTTTTTTAAATGGCTCTATCTTTTTGTCGCAGAACGAAATTAAAAAAAAAAATTACATTATCATCAAATCTAGGAGCTATAATTTTATCACACAAACCAACTCGTGTAACGAACAATTAATATTAATTAATAATACTTGCAAAATTGCAAATGCAAAATTGAGGAAGAAATCCAAATAAATCTATAAAAATTCAAAACTGTCAATGCTTCTATTTTTTTGTCGGACGCTGTATATGGCCCTTTATAATGAATATAAATTATATATTTAACTCCCAGAAACGTACCGTACATAATGTTTATTGTTTTTTACAACATCTTATCATGCGGCATATCTTTAACGTCCCTTTAATGTAACGTGATTCTATCTTGCATTTCGATTTCAATGAATTAATATCATCGTTTCGTGACAAATATTAATTAAGTTTAATAACCGGTACCGCCGCTTTTTATCGAAAGCGAAATAAATGTTCCGTTCCCGACTACAAACATAAAACTTCAATTAAGACGTTGTTTATTGGACAACCAAATCGACCAGAAACTTTCCAGATGGGGAGATTAAAAATGTTTGATTATCTGGGCCGTATTGTAATCAATCAAAATGTTGGGCATATACTGAACTTTTTTCTTCTCTCGACTCAAATCGTTGATGGTATGCAGTATTAGAAATATTATGTTTTGTGTTGTATTAATGTGCTAAACATAGTTTGTTCTGTCATCTATACTACTTTTTCTAAAAACATAAAACTCAGCACATTGTGTCTAAATTTGTACATTTCAACATTTCAACATCACAACATTTCAGCAAAACGTTGTGAATGTTGCTTTTTACTTTTATAACGATCATGTATATATTTTTATATTTTACGCGATTACAGTGATACAAATTTTAATTTACAAAGAAAATTGTAAATTAAAGTTACACCAAATAATATGAAATAAAATAGCAATTACATTGAATGTTCTAACCTAAAAATGTTATTGTTTTAATTACTTTTTATAATGAGTTATAATAGATCCGTGAGCCTAAGACACAAAATATGTTTAATCGTTGAAAAAATAAATACAATCACTTGTAAAAAATGACCAACAGACAAAGAAGTTCTGTAACTATTATTTCATTACTTAAGAAATGTCAATGAGTCAATTAATGGCAGCTGTAAATTAGTTATATGTAAAACTATATAAATTTGAAGCAAAGTAGGCATTTCTACTCAAGAAAATTCACAATGTGTAAAAAAATTAGAGAAGTTTTATACAGAATACAGAGACGTATGCAAAAAAGTGTTAACTTACAACTAAATAAACAAAAAAGCAGGATTTTTCGAATCACCTAGAAAAGAAAAGAGACTCTGTTAATATATATATATATATATATATATATATATATATATATATATATATATATATATATATATATATATATATATATATATATATATATATAATTTCTAGATAGGTTGTTGGATCTCTGTTCACTGGTTTATATGTCGTTTCCAGTAAAATATTCGTCATCTTTTTTCCTTCAACCAGCAGATCTACAGACAGACCGACGGTGCCCCAATGGGATCATCTTTATCACCCGCTATAGGCAACCTGTTCATGACCGACTTCGAAACAAAGACATTGGCCAACGCTCCTTTAAAACCTAAACTTTGGAAACGCTACGTAGGTGATATCTTTATAATATGGCCTCACGGAAACGAACTTCTAAACAACTTCCTAACTCAGTTAAACGAAATCCACCCCAGAATACAGTTCACTCTGGAAGTCGAACAGGATAGAAAACTGCCGTTTTTAGATCTCCTTGTCACAACGAAACTTTCTGGAACACTCGAATACACAGTGTATAGGAAACCAACTCACACCGATCGATACCTCAACGCTAAATCCCATCATCATCCTGCTCAAATCCAAGGAGTAGCGAACACCTTGATTTCCAGATCCTTCCGACTGACACTACCAGATACACGAAGCGAGGAACTACCAAAAATTTCCACAGTCCTTAGACAAAATGGATATTCAGAAAATTGTATCAGGAAGGCCATTCGTCGTCAAGAAACCCAAACACGAAAAACAATAGAGGACCATGAACCAAATACACCAAAGGTCCAGCTACCATACGTAAAAGGAATCACAGATAGGATAGGCAGACTACTAAGGAAACATAAGATTAGAACAGCCTACAAGCCACACAAAACTGTTGCAAACATCCTAAAAAACCCCAAAAACAAAGTTAGTCTGGAAAATCATGGGGTGTATAGTATATCTTGTTCTGACTGCAACTCAGCATACATAGGACAAACAAACAGACGAATATCGGCCAGAAGACAAGAACATAAAAACGACTTAAAAAATAAACAAACCACTTCCGCTCTGTTCCAGCACCATCTACATACAGGATATAAAATCAATTTTGAAGGAGCCAAAGAAATAGCGAATATTGAAAACTACAAAGTCCGAACAATCAGAGAAGCCTTTGAAATAGAAGAAAGAGGTGAGCTGAATACGCGAAACGACGCAACATTCCAAAAGTATGGAAATCTCTTCTGAAAAAAGAAAAAATGTGGTAACGTGGCCGCGAGGTAGAAAAATCAATAAATGGACGCCCGACAGCATTGCCGAGCGCCGCAAATGCTCTCGAACTACCCTGATATAATCTGCGCAGTCGCTTTTGTGGCCGGCCGGCTATAAAAGCGAACACAACGACCCGTGCACGTCAGTTGGACTCTTCAGTCGAAGCGGACAACACTTGAAAATGTCATATGCGATTTTGGCGAAACGTCGTGACTCTTCACAGGATCAACGGATCGACACCCGGAATGATTTAGAAACACGGTCCTGGGCTTTCCTCTGCCACTCGGGTCCAATATACTTAACGATGTCATCAGTCCATCGTGCTTTTGGTCTTCTTCGCGGACGTTTGCGATC
The DNA here is from genome assembly GCA_031761425.1 of Cosmopolites sordidus. Taxonomy (NCBI): domain Eukaryota; kingdom Metazoa; phylum Arthropoda; class Insecta; order Coleoptera; family Curculionidae; genus Cosmopolites; species Cosmopolites sordidus. The sequence continues at coordinate 102,869 of JARFXV010000554.1, read as the reverse complement.
AAGCGGTATCCACTCCAGGATTGCCTTGGTCCATCTGTCGTCCCATCGCCTCGCTATATGGCCTGCCCATCTCCATTTCAACTGTTTTACTCTTCCAATGATGTCACAGACTTTTGTTTGTTCCCTGATCCATGCGCAGGACTTTCTGTCTCGTCTTGTAATGCCAAGCATACATCTTTCCATTCCCCTCTGTGCCACCCGAAATTTTTGAATTGATTGCGATGTGAGTGTCCAGGTTTCACTTCCGTATGTCATAACGGGTAGAACGCACTGATCGAATACTTTTCTTTTCAGGCAAAGTGGGAGTCTGCTCTTAAACACTATGTTGAGCCTACCAAATGCCTGCCAGCCACATTTAACACGCCGTTCCACCTCCCGGGCGGTATTCCCCTCCATGGAAATCCTCTGCCCAAGATATACAAAGCTGTCCACAATCTCTAAATCCCTTCCTAAAACTGAAATTCTTCTGTCCTGAGCGAAGTTATTGAACATAACCTGACTCTTTTTCAGGTTTATTTTCAAGCCAAATGGTTCGCCAGCCCTTTGCAGTTCTTGTATGCGTCTTTGCAGCTCCTCTGGGTCTTGTGAAATGAGAATAATATCATCTGCAAATCTAAGATGGTTTAAGTTTACACCATTGATCTTTACCCCATCCTGTTCCCAATCCAGTTTACGGAACACTTCTTCAAGGCCAGCCGAGAAAAGAATAGGCGATATTGCGTCACCCTGCCGTACACCTCGTTCTATATTAATTCCCACTTCAAGATCATCAAGGTGAATTGTGGCTATAGCTCCATCATATATCGATTCTAATAGGTTTACATAGGCTCTCTCTACACCTTGGTTAAGCAGTGCATCCATTATCGCATGCTTTGAGATGGAATCAAATGCTTTTTCGTAGTCGATAAAAGCCAAGCACAGTGGCATGGTGTATTCGTTGTGCCTTTCTATGACCTGCTGTACAACCTGGATGTGATCCATTGTACTGAATCCACTTCTGAATCCTGCTTGTTCTCTTGGTTGTGCGTCATTCAGTTTTTTTAATATTTTTTTAGAAATTATCTTAGTGAAAACTTTGTACATCACTGATAGGAGGCTTATTGGACGGTAGTCCTTTAAATCTTCCTGTGCTCTTTTTTTATGTAAAAGAATCACTTCTGCATTTTTCCATAAGTCAGGTACTTTTTGTTCTTTGAGGCATTTTGAGTATAATTTTGCCAGTGTTTTATGTAACGTCCGACCACCAGCTTTTAGCATTTCGACAGTTACACTATCCTTTCCTGGAGCCTTGCCGTTCTTCATCAATTCTATAGCATTTGTTACTTCCTCCACTAGGATATCTGGTATTATATATTGTTCTTCCGTGGGTATTGCTGTCTCTGACTGGCTCTGATCTTCATATAACTGGGAATAAAACCTTCTGACAATCTCTAACATTTGGGTACGCGTCCTGCACACTGTGCCATCCTCACGCTTTAAAGCATATATTTGCGTTCTTTTGTTTCTCAGCTTCTGTTTAGCTTTGTTAATTCCTTTGTTTTCTTCCAGGGTTTTTTGCACTAGCTGCATATTGAATCGGCGCGTGTCCTCTCTGATACGTTTTCTTATAGTTTTGCAGAGCTCAGTGTACTCGACCCTGCCAAAAGGACTACCTGCATTTCTCATTGCTCGCCGTTTCTTCATTAAATCAATGGTCTCACTGGAGATTTTTGTTTGTTTGAGACATTTTTCCTCTGGTGCTATTGAAGCAGCCGTTTGAAGTACATTGTTGGCGATTTCTTCATATTGAACTGATATTTTCACGTCCTCTGGATCTTGTAACGCAGCAAACCGGTTTGACAAAGCAATCTTAAAATCGCTTCCTCTCTCCAGCAGTTTTCCAGAATCCACCTTGCCCTTCTTTGATCTTACCATTTTTTCGCGCTCTTTTCGACAGTCAATCCGAACCCTTGCTCGTACAATTCGGTGGTCACTTCCAACATTAAAATTGTTAAGGACAGTACAATTGGTAAATATTGTTTTATCGTTGGTCATGATGTAGTCAATTTCGCTTGTGAGCCCAGATGGACTTTTCCATGTCCATTTTCTGCTGATATTTTTCTTATAGAATGAATTCATAATATATAGTCCTTGTCCTTCAGCAAAATCAACTAATCTGTCACCTCTATTGTCTCGCTCACCAGTTCCCTATGGGCCAGTTGCATTTTCGTCTGTTCTTGTTGTTCCAATTCTGGCATTAAAATCACCCATCAGGATTTTGTACCTACTTTTCTCCTTGTATAAAAGCTGGGCCACATCATCATAAAATTCCTCAATTTCCTCATCTTTATGGCTTATAGTTGGTGCATAAGCTTGGACGATTTGAAGCCTAAACTTTTTATTCAGCTGAATGACGCATTGGGCTAATCGGTCGGATGTACTTTCAAATTTTACCACACTGTCCTTCAGCTTTCGATTGATGAGGAATCCTATTCCGCCACATCGGCCATTTTCCGTACCTCGAGTGTAGAGTACGTGTCCAGTTGGTTCCAGTTTGATTAACTCTTCACCCTTCCTTCGTGTTTCACAGAGCCCAATAATATCCCAATGTATGTTGTCAAGTTCGATTAACAGTTCTTGCAATCGGGCCTCTGTTTTCATAGTCCGTATATTTAACGTTGCAATGTCAAAAGTCCAATGGCAGCCTGATCTAACCCGGTGATTCTTAGCACCCTCTGCCTTGGGGCAGGTCTTCCCGCTGCCGTAGGTAGTTGCCCCTTGGCCTCCGGGGAATGAGGGCCGTGTTTGAGGTTGTACTGTCATATTTCAACATACTGAAATACCATGTTGAAGGTATGGACCGTAATCCGTATATATATATATATATATATATATATATATATATATATATATATATATATATATATATATATATATATATAAATATATACGTATAGATATACGAACTATATACGAGCAGTTCAAAGAAAGTGATTTGGTGTTTAGTTGTAAATCTCTTCAAGTTTAGGGTTTCACACCAAAGGTTCCAATAGAACTGTTCTATGACTACGTTGAAACTCAGCTGTCCACTTACAAACCATGGTTTTTGAAGGAGCACACTCCCCTAATACATTCATCATTTTACTATGAATTTCCATTGCCTTTAAAACTTTTTTTTTACAAAGAATTTAACCACTGCACGCACGATTTTCAATATTTTCCATTTTAAAAAATAACACTGATACCTTTACTTTAATCTGCTGTTTTTATACGAATGAATTGACAGATCGACTTGAAACTTCACGTATGTTCATATGAAGGGTGAAACTTCAAAATGTAGTAGATTATATAGTTATTTTATTGCTCTATTGGTATCGCTCCGCGTCCAATATTTTGAATTAAAGAAAATATGACAAAAGAAATTTTCGTAGGAATGTAAGAGACAATTGTGCTACTTTACGCTGAAGGGAATATGCCGTTACAGTTGTGTCGTTACAGTGCCGTTACTAACAAGACAATGATCCCAAACGGCCTATATGGTGAAGTAGTGGTACAAATGAAACATATTTAAATGTTATAGTGACCTTTACAGTCCCCGGATCTAAATCCGATTGAGAACCTTTGCAAAGAGTTAAAACGACATTTTGCTGGTAAAAATAGCAAACAAGAAGACATTGTGGCAAGAAATTCAGACAGCTTGGTTTTCAATACCAACGAAGCATGCTGACATCTAGTCGACTGCATTCCAAGAAGATGTCAGTAATTAATAATAAGGCCATATCACAAAGTACTAAACATCGGCATTTATATAATGATAATAATTAAAACACTTGGTATTTGTTTCACAATATATTCAAGATATTCTCTAACATGTTTCGGCCTGGCGACCATTCTCAAAGAGAGTTATGTATAAACTAAACTAAAGTTTCAAAGTGCTGTCTAATGGAAGTCGGTTTTTTCATCTCGTTAAATTTATTACACTATCAATAATTGGAGTATTTCCGAAGTCTAGCTGTGTGTTTGTTAGGTTTTTGCCGTCGTATATGGCTTTTTTAATTTCGAAAATTTCCAGGTAATTTAACAGCCTGCTTTTATTGCAGCTATGTATTAATTTGGTATTGGTAATGTTAAAAAAATGGTTCTGGTCTATACAATGTTCGGCAAAGCCCGTCTTTCTCTGATTGTGTAAAATTGAATATTTATGTTCTTTTAGCCTATCATTGAGCGATCGGCCCGTTTGGCCTATATAAATAGCGTCACACATATTACATTTAATTTCGTATACTCCAGATTTGTCACAAAATTTTGCTCTTTCTTTGTTATTGTTTAACATCGATGCAAGATTATTCTTATTAACAGAGATAATATTAATATTTTCGTTCTTTAACTGATTTGTGATTCTTGAACTTAATTTGTGAATATAGTTTATAGCATGCCAATTTTTAGAATCTTTTTCGGGTGTTGCGGCATAAAAATGTTTGGTGTTGTTTTTCTTAATCTTGTTTTTTATCATTTTATCTATGATGCTTGGCTGATATCCATTATTCCTTGCGATATTTTTGATAATATTAAGTTCTTTTTCATAGCTGTCTTTTTTAAGTGGAATCGTTAGAAGTCTGTGGGTCATACTATGAAAAGTGGCCATTTTTACATTCCATGACTGATTTGAACTTGCGTGAATAATTGTATCGGTATACGTGGGTTTTCTAAATATTTCGAATTCTAATTTATTCGGTGTTCTTCTTATTTTTAAATCTAAGAAATTTAATGAATTATCCGTCTCTGTTTCTATTGTGAACTGGATTTTTGAGTTTACACTGTTTAAATATTCAAGAAATTGACCCAATAGTCTTTCTGTACCGGCCCATATGCAAATAATATCATCGACATACCTGGCCCAAAAATGTATGTGTCTTGTATAATTAGTGTCTTGTGGATCGGTCTTGAGTTCTCTACAGTTTTCTGTGTTGATGAGTGTGTTCATTTTTAGTAGGTATTCATTTTTAGTAGGATCCAACAAAAAAATATCATACCGCTGTAAAGAAAATTACAAAAACGTACAATGAAACCTTAAATATATCGCAATCCAAACTAGATACCATGAACCCAAAATCTCCAGTCTTATACGGAATGCCTAAACTGCATAAAGATGGCATTCCAATGAGACCAGTCGTTTGTTATGTAAATGCTCCTTCATATAAACTTTGCAAACAACTCAACAGTGATCTACCATTATTTATCGATTTCAAGTCGCCCAAAGCAATCAAAAATACAATAGAACTAACAACAAAATTAAAAAACATACAGATACCTCCCAATGCAAAGTTAGTTTCGTTCGATATAAAAAGCCTTTTTTCCTCCATTCCGGAACAAGATCGTAAAAATATCCTCACTGAAAGAATTCATGAATGCAATCTTGAAATCGTACACAAAAATGCTCTCATAGAAGCTATCAATGTATGTACCGAACAAAATTATTTTCTGTTCAATTCAAAATTTTACCAACAAACGAATGGATTACCAATGGGAAGCCCCCTGAGCCCCCTCTTGGCAGAAATGTATATGGCTAATTTTGAAAACAATTTATTTAGCGACACTAATTATACAAGACACATACATTTTTGGGCCAGGTATGTCGATGATATTATTTGCATATGGACCGGTACAGAAAGACTATTGGGTCAATTTCTTGAATATTTAAACAGTGTAAACTCAAAAATCCAGTTCACAATAGAAACAGAGACGGATAATTCATTAAATTTCTTAGATTTAAAAATAATAAGAACACCGAATAAATTAGAATTCGAAATATTTAGAAAACCCACGTATACCGATACAATTATTCACGCAAGTTCAAATCAGTCATGGAATGTAAAAATGTCCACTTTTCATAGTATGACCCACAGACTTCTAATGATTCCACTTAAAAAAGACAGCTATGAAAAAGAACTTAATATTATCAAAAATATCGCAAGGAATAATGGATATCAGCCAAGCATCATAGATAAAATGATAAAAAACAAGATTAAGAAAAACAACACCAAATATTTTTATGCCGCAACACCCGAAAAAGATTCTAAAAATTGGCATGCTATAAACTATATTCACAAATTAAGTTCAAGAATCACAAATCAGTTAAAGAACGAAAATATTAATATTATCTCTGTTAATAAAAATAATCTTGCATCGATGTTAAACAATAACAAAGAAAGAGCAAAATTTTGTAACAAATCTGGAGTATACGAAATTAAATGTAATATGTGTGACGCTATTTATATAGGCCAAACGGGCCGATCGCTTAATGATAGGCTAAAAGAACATAAATATTCAATTTTACACAATCAGAGAAAGACGGGCTTTGCCGAACATTGTATAGACCAGAACCATTTTTTTAACATTAATAATACCAAATTAATACATAGCTGCAATAAAAGCAGGCTGTTAAATTACCTGGATATTTTCGAAATTAAAAAAGCCATATACGACGGCAAAAACCTAACAAACACACAGCTAGACTTCGGAAATACTCCAATTATTGATAGTGTAATAAATTTAACGAGATGAAAAAACCGACTTCCACTAGACAGCACTTTGAAACTTCAGTTTAGTTTATACATAACTCTCTTTGAGAATGGTCGCGAGGCCGAAACATGTTAGAGAATATCTTGAATATATTGTGAAACAAATACCAAGTGTTTTAATTATTATCATTGTTACTATGTTTCACCAAGAGCCAACCGCGCAATCAATCAAAACTATTGTTAATGCAGGCATTTATATAGACTAAACCGTTTTAAGGAATTAGTTTATTTTTATATCTATATAAATAAAAATTAAATGCTGTTCGTTGATAAGGGCTCGTTGATAATCACTTAAGAACCACTGGACCGATTTGGCTAATATTCGTAGTAGTCTAAATAAAGCTTTTAGGGAAATAAAAATTGAATTTTCCAAGACCATAACTCATGATTCGAACAATGGCGTAATTAGACACACAATATGCGTAATTAGTTTTTTTCTTTTGTTCGTTATGGCCAGTTTTCAGGAAAAAAACGATAACGTATAATTTTATTGAAATTTGGATGTCTGCCGGGTTTGCTCGCTTTGATAATATAATTTTTAATAATATTAATAAATTATGAATAAAGTAATTATTTATATAGCACACTAAAACTAATATACACTTATTTAAATAGCAAAATGTATGCCTTTTAAAAGCTCGGTAAATTCATTCTAGGAATATATATATATATATATATATATATATATATATATATATATATATATATATATATATATATATATATCTGTGTGTATGTGTGTATCAAAAACACAGTGTATATCACACATAATATCTGTATATATACACACATATATATCTGTCACACAATATATCTGTATATATCTGTGTGTATGTGTGTATCAAAAATACAGTGCATTCTTTTTTAAAATTGCAAAAGTAACTAATGACCTTAATTTTGTTTACAACAGTGTATTTCTTTGTATATAACAACAAGGAACTTTTTGAGTCATTCCAAAATGAACATGAGTATACGACACGATATAAGTCCGATCTTTTACCATCAAGATATAATTTTAGTTATATTCAAAAGAATATTAACTTTATGATTATAAAAATATACAACAGTTTTCCTTTCAATTTCAGTTTAAATTCCAAAATTGCAGCAAAGAAAAACCTAAAGGAATACTTGTTTAAAAACAGATTTACAGACAGATTTAATATTTTTAATAAAATTAAAATTAAATCGAAATAAACATTTGTATATTTTATGTTATACATATATGTATTGATTAATTGATTGTTTTAGTTTATTTTCTTTTTTGTTATCTTTTGTAAGAATTCTTCCCATTTCCGCCATTTAGCATGTTTCATTGAATGACTTCTTCGAAAAAATACCGACTGTTACCGTAAGCTCTGAATAACCGTCGTAACATCAATTAACCTCGGTCAGCACCCTCACTGGGTATCAGCCCTTGTTCGAACTTAACATTATGCACTGATGAACTAAGCTTATGCACTGATGAACAACCAACGTAGAGGACTTCCCAAAAGGCATCCGGCTTTACCCAGCCTGGTTACCGGTGTGACTGAGGGCGATGTTTTATTGCGTTTTACACATTTGCCTATAGGAGAAATTCAAGCAAGTTATAGACATTGATATTGTTGGCGCTACATATAAATTATAAAAATATATCCTGATTAGGCAGCATTGGCAACATTGCATTATAAGAAATTTTATTATTTAAAAATTAAAAATGGAATTCGACATTAGCTGTTGTATTAAACCACAAAAAGAGAGTATCTCAAAAGGAATTTGTCAGTCAGAAAGGCTAGCCCGTTGCGGCAAACCATCTCCCTTTCTTAAATTTGGTCATCGTGTCAATCTAATAAATGTCGGTCGCGCAAGAATAACCGCAAGTCTTCTATGTAATAGATGTGCGACCCATTACCGTTTTAAACGGCCGCAATACGTTCTTGGAGACCGTACGAACTGTCCCAAGGCGGGTCATTTTCTTTCACGATTTATACGTTGTTGCAGTTCCGCGACCTTTAGGGCGTTTTTCGGTCCGTAAATCATGGTGCTTTTAGGAAATGCCACTTTTACGGGGCAATCTCAATATTGGAACTCCTTTTATGTGATTAATTATAGTATTTTACACTGTAGAAAAAAAAATGGTAGAATAATCTTTCATTGAGTCATTCGAATTAGTTTTTCAGTGATAAATTTGTTTATTAAAATCAATATTAGAATATTGATTATTTAGATGATTTTAAGCAATCTAATAACATATAATAAAAGGTACTATAAATAAAATTAAAAAGTAATACAAAGAAAAAAAAAACGATTTCGAGTTGGCGCCATATTTTTTTCGTGTCGGGTTTCGAGCCATATAAAAATTATTTGCAGCACGTATTGCTTTTCTTATTCATTCAGAAGAACAGCGCGAGTTACAGCCGTCGTATACTTATGGAAACTTACGGTGGCAATGTCCCAACTCAAACACCTGTGGACGTTGGTTTAGATGATTGAAAAGTGATGATTTGAACTTGGAAGGCAAATAACGCCCAGATCAATCGAAAATATTTGAAGATGCCAAATTCCAAGAATTGTTGGAAGGAGACGATATGTAAACTCAACAAAAAATGGCAGAGAGGTTAAATGTTGATCGCCGAACCATTTGTGATTGTCTGCATGCCATGGGAAAGATTCAGATGGCAGGAAAGTGAGTACACAAGGCAGGAAAGTAAGTGAGCCACATCAGCTGAACGACAGACAGATGGTAAAGCGAAAAACGATGTGCGAAGTTATGTTTTTCTTCATATGTTTCTATGAATTTTCTCTGAAAGAAATTCTTTTTTGCATCGGATTGTGAGTGCAGACGAAAAATGATTATATTTCGAGAACTCAAAATGCAGAAAATCATGGGTTGACCCAGGACAACCGTCAACATCAATCGCAAAAGCGAATCGCTTTGGAAAGAAGACAATGTCATGCATTTAGTGGAATCAGAAGGGTGTCGTGTACTATGAGCTTCTGAAACCAGGAGAAATAGTTAATACCGTTCGCGACCGTCAATAAATGATCAATTTGAACAGTGCATTGATCGAAAAGCGACTAGAATGTTTCTGCACTGGATCACCTCAAATGGCCAGAGAGATGGGAAATATCTGCAGTTAGCGATGGCACATACTTTGAATATACCATTTTTTACTTCTCTCCCAAATTCAACGTGTTTTTTGTTAAGAAAATATTAAGAATTATTAACCTCGACACCTGGTAAGTTGTATTTGCTTGTCTGGAAAGTTCATAGGGAGTTTCCATTAGTTATTCTTTTAATTATTGTAAACAAAAATCTGTATTGGATTAGTATTCTAGTAGTATCTATTTACATATTATTTAATCACTATAAGGTACTTCATCTAATTTGGACAATTAATCAAATTATTTAATGTACCCAGAAAAGTAAACATATGCCTTACAATGGGCACCTTTCATCTGAAAGATCATGTTTCTTTCGCGAAAAATTATATTCAATCCTTAATGCAATCCTGTTGGGACGATCCCGCGAAACCTAACAAACCAAGAGTCCTTAAACCGTTATTTCCTCAACCTCCCCCAGAATGCTTAATAGGTAAAAAACTACAGTTAAATGGTTGTGGCTCATAATTGTACATTGAAGATTTTCTCTCTAATTTCTTTTAAAACTTTTTCACTGCGAATTTTGCAATAAACTCCTATCTGTTAAACACACCCTCACCGATTGCACCGCATTAGACACCACCAGATCTTTCTACTTGAATGAAACGAAATCTTTTTTTGACTTTCTCTCTCTCTTAAATTTGTTGTGATTTTGTGATGAACCTTTGTTTTCTAGAACGATCTTGCTCAATGACATTTAAATATGTTCTCTGCTTCTTTTAAATAGTTTGGAGCAAAATTATTTGTTCCTGGCATGCATTCACCACTGAAACACATCTGGAACAACCTTGCCTTCCATCATCAATCAAACCACTCAAAGAAATATTATTAAAAATATAGCTAATCTAAAGTATTAAGATCCTTATACTTACTGATGCTTACTTATATTGATCTTTACCTTTGCAGTAATTTTTAACCTTGAACTTGTCTTTTGCCCTTGCATTTTCTGATAAATAGAATCTTCACTCTGACACATAACATTTTAGTTATTAGGTTGGCAAGAGTGTTATTACGGTTGTTGTTATTTTCAGTTTAAATGCTGTATTTTGAAATAAGGTTACGTTACATTGCTTTGACTCGATATATCATTTTAGAGCGCGTTTTTCGCTTTATTTAACTGGGATATTAGTTTTGTCCTGAAACTTTTGACTAATTATTTAGGGCGTTAAATGTAATATGGGCAAAAAGCAAATTCACACTATTTTCTTGCTCAAGTTCAAACTAGGTTGAAAAGCTGCTGAAAGAGCTCGCGATATCAACGCTGCGCAATGATGGTTTAAAAAATTTCGTACCGGTGATGAGAGCCTTGAAGATGATGAGCGTAGTAGTCGGCCATCGGATGTTGACAACGACCATTTGAGGACCTTCGACGAAGTCAATCCGCTTACAACTGTTCGGGAGCTTGCTTATGAATTAGGCGTAACGCATGTGACGATTTCTGACTATATCCAGGAGATTGGAAAGTCAAAAAAGTTCGATAAATGGGTGCCGCATGAGTTGAATGAAAATAAAAAATCGGCGTTTTGAAGTGGTGTGTTGCGATGAAAAGTAGATTCTTTACGACAATCGGCGGCGATCACCTCAGTGGTTGGACCGCGACGAAGCTCCACAACACTTCCCAAAACCGAAAATACACCAATTTCGATTAATAATGTTTTGTTTGAGCTGAGATATGTGCATTTCAATTTAATGACTAAAACTCAAAAAATATCTAAAATGTCTGTTCTTATGTAAATAAAGAATCACTGAGTAAAAACAAAAAACCAAATGGAGACAAATTTCTCAGTGATTCTTTTCTGTAATAAATTTGCCTAACGAACAAAATTTTAAAAATATAAAGATGTTCTAAAATAACACAAACTTTTAACGTTAAAAATAACTTTCCTAACAACCTAATAATTTTATTTTGATATTGGATGAGGGTTGCTATTTATGTATCCGGAATAATAAATAAAACAAATATTTAGAAGGTTTTATTCTTTTTTTAAAATATACTCCGCGATAATCGATAGACTTTTGCATACGTTTCACCAATTTTCATAGCACTTTTTCCATTGCGATTGAGGTATATCCAAAACAATATTTAGTATATCCAAAACGCATCAACCGTTTCTTCTGGCGTCGAAACCAACCGATTTTAGACGACCTTCTATAAATTCGTCCCTGTGCGGTCGAACGACGGTCACGAATATATTCATCGATAAAAGTTGAAGTGAGTTGATCGATGCACTGTTGTTGGGATAATCACATGAAAGTCGTAGTAAATCATAGCACGAAAATTCTCAAACAACACAAATGCGTCCGTATAAAAAACGTTATGAGTACGGATACAGTTATATGTCAGATAACGCCTAGCAACACCATTGTTAGAAACTTGCTTGAACTGATATTCTGGATGTAGGAGCAGAATGTGAGCACAAAAATATTCAGAAGTGCGCGAATCATATACCTGGAGGTACTCTGACAATTTGTGATGACTTCAGTTTTATTCTTTATAGTTGATATATTCGGATGGCCACTTTTATCGTAAATGTAAACTGTAGGCGCAGGTAATTCCCTATGCTATGCTGCTTTAAGTTTTATGGGTAACTTAAAGTTGTTTCATTGCACAATTGCACCATTTCGATGGGTATCGCGAACCATGCATTATGTTTTATTCATCAGTTCAACTATTATTGTGCGATATCGATATTATAACTTATAAAATATTGAATTCTGTCTGAATCAATGCCATTTCTAGAACAAAAGTTCGGTTTCCTTTCAAATCCACTGAGTATACTGGCAGACATTAATTGCATTATACCGAATGATGCCATCAATCAAAAGTACCCAACTTTTCTACGTCACATTGGCTTTTGGAATATATCGGAAATTTCTGACTAGTTTCATAATGGGAATTAAAAAAACAACTGAATATCGATGATGGAAACCTTTTAGTATGGATAGCAATAGTTTATTATTCAATCTAAAATTATATCAATTATCCTTATACATCATGTGAATTTTTATAGATCATTTGCAATTCACTCGACGCGCGTTTCACCAAGCAAGTCAGTATCATCAGGATATGATTAAAACCTAACCTAATCTAACCCTAGTTCGGTGCGGTTATTAGTGCGTGACAAAAGCGAACAGAGAAGAATATAAGACTGACCCTTTATCTTTATTTAAACAATTTTTACATTTTGCTAAATAGCAAAAACTATTTATGCAAATTTTTATTCTGTTTTTTTTTCGAAAGGTAAATTATTACTAAATTATCTTTCTTCAACTTGAAATAAACTATTGAAATAATACAAAGATTTAAAATATATTTATACTGCCATAAACACAATGTTATCATACATAGGGTAAAAACATGCACTCAAAATATCTTGGGGATCATATAAACTTTAATTAACGGCGAAATTGAGGTCAATTAAGTTGTTGACAATTTTCTCGACAAACATCATTTAATATTTTGTGAGAAAGAAGAAGCCATTTGGGTACATTATTTTGCATGCAGCACATTCATTTTATTATGCTAAATTTATCTTTATAAGTTGAACTGGCAGTGGCAGTGGCCGTGTTTGTTGACTTGAGTGGAATAGAATTTAAAGAATTATATTTTTTAAATTAAATAAAACAAATTTTTACTCTGTTATTTATGACTTTTTTTTTGATTTTGTGACTATAGTTTCGTAAACACATCATCGAGTCTGTTGGATAATGTAACATTTGTTTACGAAACTGTAGCCACAAAGTCAAAAATAAAATAAGTGATAACTAACAAAGTAAATATTTGTTTTATTTAATTTGAAAAATGAACTATCATAAAGTAACGGACAAATCGATCAGTTATTTATATTTTTTAATTTAGAATGTTTGTTTGATAATTTTTAGTTTTTTGAACTTGGAGGCGCTCAATGTGTTATAATTTTAGTTATTATTTTCAACAGTACTCAATATGTTAACCTTATCGAAAGCGTGAAGATGTCATATTACCGACCAGATAAAAAAAAAGAATGGCAATAATAAAAATGACGACGGGGCAGTATATATATATATATATATATATATATATATATATATATATATATATATATATATATATATATATATGGGGCAGAAACGCTGATTTTGAATAGAAAGAGGGACATCGAGGACATTGAAAAGAAGGAAAGGAAAATCATAAGAAAAATTCTGGGCCCCAAACAAATAAATAGCACAACATACCGACTTCGAGAAAACCAAGAAATCAAACAATACACAGATATACATAGCGATATGAGAAAAAGAAGACTTAAGTTTTACGGACACATAAAACGGATGAATCCGAGTAGGCTAACTAGGCAAATAGTCGAATGTTATGAAAATAGGAGTAGAGCTAAAGTAGAAATAATTAAATGGATTGCTGCAATTAAAGAGGACCTAAGATCAGCAAATATTACACAAAATGAAATTCAGGATAGAGGCTGTTTGAGACACAAGGTTAACGTTTGGAAGGTTGGCCAGAGAGAAAAATGTAGGAAGAGTGGAACAACTTGGTCTGACGAAAGGAAAAAAGCTCATAGCGAAAGAATGAAACTCGTATGGGCGCAAAGGAACGCTAACAACAACAAATGCCTCTAATTGTACTTCGCGTGGTCTACCAGGGCCCATACGTGAATAATAATAATAAAAATGACGACAAGAGCAGTGTTTATTAAATACGAAAAAATCTTAGGAACTACATTTACATAATATGTTTAAAAATCCATATGCGCTTCACAAAATGCTATTATAGTCGGTATTGCTCCATATAATAGACTCGTGGAAACATTTGAAATGCGAACGTACATAAGACTACTGAATGTTTCCTGGATTGAGGGCAACCAGTACAGAAATATATACGAATAATGCATATATAATAGATCTGGAAGTTTTCATATTGATTAAATGAAGAAAATTTGCTCAAAAACTCATATGCTCCGAAATTAAAAATATAAATTATTTCAACTAATACTAGAAGAAAAAATGGCCCAGGTTGACATCAGAAGACTGCAAGAAGAATGAAAACATGTGTTGGCCAACATCCAATGACGGTAATTAGGCAATTGAGAAATAATTTTGCTGCTTTTAGAAAGGCACACACACATGTCAAATTCAGATTTATTTCTCAACAGAGTCTGCTTGTAATTCGAGCTAGACACTAATGCGCCCATATACATTTTTTTTGCAAAATAGCCATTTACGGATGTGATGGCTTTCTCATTCAATGAAAATATCTATCTTCCGAGCGAAACTTTGAGCCTAGAGAAAAGAAAGAAGTCGCTGAAAGCCAGATCTGGCCAATGCGATGGGTGGTCATAAATTCGAATCCTAATTCATGAATTTTTGCCATAGAGATCACTAAAGTGTGAGACGGTTCGTTGTTTTGTGGAACAACATTTCCTTTTTGTTCGAATGCGGCCATTTTTTCGCAATTTTTGTCCTCAGTTTGTCAAGTGATCATGTATAGCAGGTTTCTCTTATTATTTAAAAAAAAAGTAAAGGTACATTTTTTCACTCTTCATTACATTTGCCATCCATAAATAGGTTTACCCCTTGTAACAGTGCAGAATAGGACCCATGTTTATAGAAACTTTTATATTCATTTTCGGCCCCTGAATATGTAGCTGAAATATTGACATTTCCTTCTCAATCACCCTGTATATATATACATATATATACCTCGTATATATATATATATATATATATATATATATATATATATATATATATATATATATATATATATACCTCCAGTATACCTCGCCTAAGGTACTAGACGGGTCACGGGTGGTGGATAGTGAAAGTTCCATTAGATATTAATGGACAGCTGCGAATATCCCAAAATAAGCAGCCCCGAACCAAGGCAAAAAGAAAGCTAAATCCACTTAGCGTCTGACTTGTATCAAGCGGCTGAGTGGTCAGCGTCTGTTCACCAGTGGTGCGGCTGATATTTAAATTCTGGAACTAACCCCTCCAGTCTTAACCTCTGAACCGTCATGGTTCAAACCTTTAATTCAAAGTACAAGATGAAGCGTTCTAGTAATTACAAAATTACCCCAGGAGGTAGACAATCCTCTGCCAGCTTTGCTGGTACAACCGGACTTTCGGATTCTGGGGCGTCCGGGCTTAAACGCAAAATCTTTCAGAGGGAGTCGGAGACCTCTGGCCAACGTCTGAAACCGAAAACAAAAACTTTCTTTGGAACGGTAAATATCAATTCTCTCCTGCGTCCAGGAAAACTACACGAATTAGGGCGAACATTAAATCAGCAAAAAATCCAAATTTTAGCTTTGCAAGAAACCAGATTGACAGATGATAACATCTTGGAATTCGGCAACTACAGACTTTTTAAAAGTAAAACGGATAAAATAATACTCAAAAATACACCACATCTCGGTGTTGCTTTCGATATCTCAAGAAACATTCTTGGTTCTATAACTAATGTCCAGCCAGTAAATAATCGACTTATGACACTATCCCTCAAGTGTGCTAACAAAAACTATACATTAATCAATGCATACCTCCCAGTTAACGAAGAAAATAAGTCTAATCCTGAAAAAGTAAATAAGTCTTGTGAAATCCTGGAAAAGACTATCTCTAAAATTCTCTCTAACCATGTAAAAATCCTATTGGGTGATTTCAACGCCCAACTAGGGAAAGAAAAAAAGTACAGGAAAACAGTCTGCAGTTTTCCCGCTCATAAATGGACTAACCATAATGGTAGAAGATTGGTTGAACTATGTTCGCAGTTTAATCTAAAAATAATGTCAACCCATTTTAAGAAGAAAATAACAGAACAAAAGACCTGGAGGTGCCCAAACACGTACATGGGTGAATTTCAAATTGACTATGTTGCCATTTCGTACCCCAATTATAAAGAGATTTTGAATGTTCAAGTCAGGAAAGGAGCAAATATAGACACGGATCACTACTTGACTAGAATCAAACTTAGCTTAAAACCTCGAAAACTTATTCAAAAGCGGCTGCTAATACCAAAGTTTGACCAACGAAAATAAAACCAGCCCTAACAGAAGAACTTGATAAACAACCAGCACAGAACTGGCAAGAATTGAAACAAAAAATTATTAAAACAGCCTTAAAGTTGGTCCCTTTACAAAAACGTAGAAAACATCCGTGGTGGGATGAAGTTTGCGTGCAAGCAGTATTAAGCCGAAGTGAAGCATTCAAAGATTGGAACAGTCAAAAAACAGCAATAAACTATAACATCTTTTTGGAAGTAAGAAAAGAAACATCGAAGCTAATTAGACAAACTAAAAGAAAATATGAAAACAATCAACTTAATGAAATAGAAAAATATTTCCAAAAAAATAACACCCGAAACTTTTACAAAACATTTAAAACTAAATTAACAGGCTATCAACCGCAGAGCCTATGCTTTCAAAAGGACAACGGACAACTAGCTCTAAATAACCAAGACAATTGCAAAGAACTTGCGAAATATTTTGAACAAATACTAAACTGTCCTGAGCCCTCAAAACAAATTACCAACACTAAACCCTAAACAAACAAACCCAGATTCATTACCACCGAATGAAGAGGAAATACTTAGGCAAATCAAGCGGCTTAAAAATAACAAAGCTTCTGGTGAAGATGGAATCACTGCTGAACTTTTGAAATCCGCTGGTCCAGGTACAATCAAGGAAATAACCAAAATTCTACAAGAAGTTTGGCGAACCGAACGGATTCCGGAAGACTGGAAAGATGCTCTAATCCATCCACTACATAAGAAAGGAGATAGAACGGATGTAAACAACTATAGAGGAATATCTTCTCCCAGTTTGTTACAAGATTCTATCTCAATGTCTACTAGACAGAGCACAGGGACAGTTAGAACCGAACATTGGTGAATATCAAGCAGGTTTTCGACCGGGCAGATCCTGCCCTGAACAGATCCTTAATCTAAAGTTGATTCTAAGACATCAAAAACTGTACAATAAAAATCTCTTCTGTACATTTGTGGATTTCAAAAAAGCATATGATTCTATTGACCGCGAATCTTTATTCCGAATCTTGAAAGACAAGGACTAGATCTGAAAACGCTGGCAATTATTAAAACAACGTTAACTAACACGAGGTCAAAATTTAAATTCATGGGTGACATCTCAGAACCCTTCGAAATTAAAACTGGTGTGAGACAAGGGGATGGACTCTCGCCACTCTTATTTAACTGTGTTCTAGAAAAAGTAATACAGGAGTGGCGCGAAAAAAAGTCGGCACTGAATATTGACCAGCCATTAAACTGGGGAGAACCAACATCAAAATTGATTGTCTGGCATTTGCTGATGATCTAGCAATTTTAGCTCAAGATGTATTAACGGCTCAAAAACAGATTGAAATCCTAAAAGAAACAGCAGAAGAGGTAGGACTCCAAATTTCCTTTGAAAAGACACAATACATGACCTGCAACAGACTAAGAACACCATTTCTAAAAACAAAATATGGTAACATCAGACGAGTCTCTCAATTGAAATATTTGGGTGAAATAATCATGGAAAATGGGTTGGAAAAAGCGGCCAATAAGGGTAGATGTCAAAAAATGGAAACGGCATTGAGACTTACACAAAATATTTACAACAAAAAATGCCTATCTAAAAACACAAAACTGAGACATTACAACACGGTTATTAAGCCAGAATGTCTATATGCTGCAGAAACGCTCATTTTGAATAGAAAGAGGGACATCGAGGACATTGAAAAGAAGGAAAGAAAAATCATAAGAAAAATCCTAGGCCCCAAACAAATAAATAGCACAACATACCGACTTCGAGAAAACCAAGAAATCAAACAATACACAGGTATACATAGCGATATGAGAAAAAGAAGACTTAAGTTTTACGGACACATCAAACGGATGAATCCGAGTAGGCTAACTAGACAAATAGTCGAATTTTGTGAAAATAGGAGTAGAGCTAAAGTAGAAATAATTAAATGGATTGCGGCAATTAAAGAGGACCTAAGATCAGCAAATATTACACAAAGTGAAATTCAGGATAGAGGTTGTTTCAGACACAAGGTTAACGTTTGGAAGGTTGGTCAGAGAGAAAAATGTAGGAAGACTGAAACAGCTTGGTCTGACGAAAGGAGAAAGGCTCATAGCGAAAGAATGAAATTAGTATGGGCTCAAAGGAAGGCTAACAACAACAAACGCCTCTAATTGTACTTCGCGTGGTCCACCAGGGCCCATACGTGAATAATAATAATAATAATATATATATATATATATATATATATATATATATATATATATATATATATATATATATATATATATATATATATATATATATATATATATATAATTTCTTTTAGAATTCCATAGCTTTTTCCTGTTATTTGACAATTTTTTTCTAGAAATTTTATGAAAACAAAATTGCGAGGGATTTACAACGATTCAATTCCAAATTTCAAATTTCAGAGTATATTTATATTTTACGCCCCCGCAACCCGCTCTTACGAGTTGATTTTTATTAACCCTCCTCTTTATTCAATATCTACGATGCATGAGGAATATTCCTGCCAAATTTTAAGTTTGTACGTCTTATAGTACCGGAGAATTCGCCAAAAATGAGTGAAACTTGTGGCTTAAATCGGGAGAAATAGATTACCATTACTTGAATATTTTATGTTGAAGTTGGGTTTTCTATGGGCGGTGATACTTGACCACATTTCTCTTTAAAATGTGCCAAATATTTTCGATGGATCTGGAGACTGTGCCGGCCATTCTAACACACGTACCCTATTATTACTGAACCAAGGTATTGTTGCTTGAACCCGATGATAAGGTGCGTTATCATGCTGATAATAATACTTCTCCAAGCTATCACCTCAAAGTTGAAGTATGGATGGTTCCAAGACATTTTCGAGCATTGTGACATAACATGAGCTATATAACATTATATAACATTATATTGATGCTTCCGTCCCCATGTTGGACGGTAAGTGTCAAGCAGTTTGTGAGAAATGCTTCACCGCGCCTTTGCCTGACGTACTGAGCCATAGATCGCCCAATAATCTGCTAAAATGTAAAAAAACAAACCTATCTACTCCCCACAGAGTGATTTAATTTTTTTGTGTCAACAAAAAAGAAAAGAAAGTAACTGAGAAACATACCTCGATATTTGACTCATCGATAAAAATTACTTAATAGCAATCTTCTATTATCCAGTGGGTATATTTTTGGCCCATGCTAGACGGTTTTTCTTGTGGGCCTCCGTCAGGTAAGGCTTTCTGACTACTCTTCCGTGTAAATCAATTTCCTTGAGACGTCTTATAGTAATAAGACAGTAGTAATAGTGGAAAATGAAACTCCCTGTTGAATGTTGAATAAAGCACTATTTAATTCCCGTGATAATTTGCGTTGATCATGTAAAGCGAGTCGGTCTAAATATCGATTAGTTCTTGTACTTGTACGGCGTTTTCCTTCTGCTTTTCGTTTATTTTCGTAGGATTCCGCTCCGTATACCTTTTTAAGGTGGTTTGCACAGCACATCTCAAATATTTCTTTTTTTGGCAATTACGACTTGCGAAAATCCTTGTTGATTTAACAGCATGATCTGTCTATGTTCCGGTACAGTCAATTCACGTGTTTTAGGCATTCTTGCATCATTAAGCACTCACGAATCAACAAAAAAACTATTTCGCACGAGACAAAATGACTGACGCAATTTTCTACTAATTTTACTCTCGCAATGTCTGTATAGAACTAAAACGCGATGGCCTGAAATCGCCGACAGGCAGAGAATTATAAAAATATTAGTTTAATCAGTCATAAAACCCTCATTTTAAGCTTCTTTGTAACCGATGACGATAAATATTGTGACCGCCCCAATTGTGATCGTTTTTATAATGGCAGGTTTTTCTAATATATATATATATATATATATATATATATATATATATATATATATATATATATATATATATATATATATATATATATATATATATATATATACATATATATATATAGCTCATTAAGAGAAACAATGACTGCAAGTCATCAAAATCTATGACGCACTCACGTTACAATGTTGCCACATCAACACCAAAATACCGTATAATCGATAAAACTGTAAATGAAAAAGTAACACGGAAAATGTTTTCTTTAAAAGTTTTAATCAAAAATTTGTTTCAAAACTTCTGCTTGTCAACATAGCGGCTTTTCATTTAGTTCACACAAAGTTTAATTATTCTGTGTCACTAAAACAACTTTCAGCATCTGAATCGCTGTTCAAGTAAATTATTAAAGGATTAACTTCTAATCTATCAAATACTTTTTCACGATTCGACCATCTTTGAATCTCTTCTTCTGTATGTCTGATGCTGTTCATCCAGATCTGTGGTGTAACTGTTGACAAAGCTTCTATCCATATATCCAAACAGTTATCAATCGTTCTTCCGTCTCCCAAAAATTATTACAATCGTCATATAGGTCTATGACGATTGTAATAATTTTTGGCGACCCCCTATACAATTCTATAGGATTGAATATGCAATGATAAGTGGGAAGACGTAATACTTTGTGGTCATACTCTACAGCCATATGATCTGTCACATATTCTTTTTTAGGCTTGTTCCTGAAAAGAACATTATGAAATACAAACCTGTTCTTTTAATTACTGCTTACCGAATAACGATTTGCAGCAGTTCACTTTTCAGCATAGTGTTTTCAAAAGGAAGATTGTGTTCCCTCAGCCATTCTGCAGTTTTTGGTTTTGTCCATGCACTAGTTGGAGGTTTATCCATCAGTGTACTGTGATATGTGGCATTATCCATGACAATAACTGATGGCTTCTGCAAGATTTTCAACAGCTGGTTTTCAAACCAAAACAAAGTTATCTTGATTCATTTCTCCATGATAATCGCCTTTTGTTTTAGAAGAAAAGACTAATTTGACCTCTGGAATAAAGCAATTCTTGTTCCCAGCATGAAGAACAATATATCTGCAATAACATGTTATTATTGACACGTCTTAAAACAATTATTTATGACATTACTTTAATGGCTCCTAAGTATTACGTATATCATTCACCTTTTTCCATCAACTTTTGTAGTTTTTACACTCTTGTTATCATCTTGCCATGAGTGACTCAAGGTACCATTTTGAAATATCCATGTTTCATCCAAATAAACAAAATCAAACAGAGATTCGTCTTTGATATTTTGATACATATTCAAAAATTGAATTCGTTTAAAGGCAATATCTGGAAGTTCCATCATGCCCCTACGTGAATTAGCTTTACTGCATTTGAAACCAATTTCTGTTAGAAGTGTATGAAGCGAAGTTTTACATCCATCAAAGAGCTGCATGTTCTTTAGTTGTTTATGAATACTTTCAAGATTAACCGTTTGTTCTGAAATAGTTCAATAAAATTTCATAAAAATACAATATTACCATGTAAATCTACTCACTTTTTTCATACATTTCATAGATTTGATTGCGAATTGAGCTCACATCAAGTTGATCTAGATTAGTTACTCGTTTTGGATGTTGACGCTTTTTCTTCAGTGATTTTAACATTTCGTTATTCTTCAACTTTTTCAGAATTGCACTAACTGTACCAATACTAATATTTAGTGCAGATGAAACTCGCTAAAAAAAATCTAATTAACCATGAGACCTACTAAGTTATTAATACATACCTCTCTCACAGTGTTTAATGACAAAAGAAGAGCCCTATTATCTCGTTCCTGTTTAAAATAACTGATGTAACGAGACAAGCTGCTTACACTGATCGCTTAACGGTTTTGGCAATTTTTTTGCAATTATAATCGCATATTTTTTACTACAGAACTCACAAAAACAGAAAATAACCAGGAAATTGCTAAAACAACAAAGAATACAGTAAAAATAATTCAGAAACGTTTGAAGGCACAACTCAAAAACGATGAAAACATGAAAATGACAGGTTCTACGACAAACTTGTGTAAGGTCGGCAACGCTGTCCAGAACCAGAAACCTAAATGTTATCTTGACAGCGAATTCACAAAATGTAATCCGCCGGCTCACCGTATTTTTATCCTATTCTAATAGGATTAGAGGAAGAAGGAAACAGAGTGCTTTGGTCTAGGTTGATGAAGTGCAACTATTGTTTCTTTGAATGAGCTTTATATATATATATATATATATATATATATATATATATATATATATATATATATATATATATATTTTTTTTTTATTTGTTGAGTTTTTAATATATGTTTCTTTCCTATTTCAGGTAAGACAGTGATTAATCCACTTTTTGTGAGGTAGCCATATTGAGATTTTTGGTAAGAGTCTTAACTTAATTTCAGCAGAACAGAATGTTCATTTTCAATAAGTCTGTCTGTTATGATCAGTCATAAAACAGAATATTCTATCATTTAAGGTATTTACGATAGCCCGAAGTTAATGGCAGCGTTAGTTGATAGTATAATGTCAGACTTTAAGCTTCGCATCGACCCCGGCTGTAAATGTATTTCATATTGATTATCGCTGAAACATGTTTAGGTGGAAAGAAAATTGCCCTAATTTAATTTGCCTATAAATCCCCGATGCCGTAAACTTTTATTTCGCCCTTATAAAACCATATAAAAATCGGGCTTAATGCGTGTGTAATACATAATGAAATGTTGATAAGAATCTTCCTGCGAAAGGAAATCTAAAAAATATATGTGGGGAAATTTTTACGAGTCAATGGCAAGCAGTAAAAGGGTGTAAAGATATTAGTTGCCTTTGGCTGATGTATGTTTTTATTTTATGCCAAATATGAAACCATACGCATTTGATGGTGGTATCATAATTTGAAATTCATAGGGGCAATAATAATGAAGACACTGGTGCTAGATGTGAAAAACTAAAATGAAATTACTGTAGTAAATAATTTTCATTAATTATTTTACAGAATGTACAGACTAGGAACTTAAATTTCAATAATATATTTATCGCATGAATTTTTGGATAAATTATTTTTCACATCATGGAAACATTGTCCAGTTTGTGACTAAAGAATATTAAGGCATTATAATTACTTGTAACGATTTGTCATTTTCCTATGACCATTAAAAAATCTGTCAAAAATTCTCTTCTTCTTCCTACTTATAATTAGGCATATTACCTGTTTTTTTCTTGATTTATAAATCGTCCCTCTATCTTTCCCTGGGGCGACCTATTGGTCTTGTTCCGTTCGAAGACTTGTATCTTGCAATACCCACTATCCTTTTGTTTGCCTACTTATTGATCCTATTCGACCTTTTTTCCCTTTAACCACTGGTTGATGTTTTCTGTTACATGTGCGCCTTATGTCCTCACTCCTGTCTCTGTCTCTCAATGTCTTGTTTTCTTCTCTCCTTAAGATTCTCATTTCTGATGATTGCATCATTCTCTGTGTCACACTGTTATCAGGTCTTGTTTCAACTGTGTAAGCCATTACTGGTCGTACTATGCTTTTGTATATTCTTGCTTGAGTCTCGACTAAGAGGAATCTATTTCTAAATATACAAGGTGACACAAAAAAAGGGAAATTTTAGCAATCCAATAAAACCAAGAGCGATGGAAGAAAAACAATTTATTCATAGTAATTGAAACCTTAAAATTTGCCATTTAAGAAACATTAATGGAATTTATCATGTTTTAAAAATTACGTCCTTAAGATGGCGTCCTCCTGTACGAATGCGTTCTTTGAAATCTGCTGTTGATATTCGTCATTGACCCCTGCAACATCTCAGCTGGGATACTATGAATTTCATCCTCAATTGTCTGTTTTAACTCATTCAGTATTCTTGGTCGAGTTGTGCACTCTTTACTCTTGAGTTAGCCCCACAAGAAAAAAATCACAAACGGACAAATCTGGCGATCTAGGGGGCCAGGGAACGTTACCGAATCAGACGGTTGCCAAACAATTCTCGCACAGCTTCCGCTGATTGCCGTACAGTGTGTGATCTTGCTCCATCTTGTTAAAACTAGGTTTCTTAAATGAGCGGAAAATTTTTCAATTCAGTTGTAACGAAAGATTGTAACATCTCCACGTAACGATCCGCATTAACAGTTACTGTGATCCCCTTTTTATTTTCAAAAAAATGAGGTTCGATGATTCCATGTAATGAAACAGCACACCATTCTGTGATTTGTGTCTGTTCAGTAACGGTAGTGCTTATTCACGTAACCTGCGAGATGAAAATGGGCCTCATCTGACATCCACAACTTGCTTAGAAATTCATCGTCATTGTTTATGTTTGTTATCATATGTTGACATAATTCTAATCGCCACTGGCAATCTGTTTCCTTCAGTTCTTGACCTATCTGCAGCTTGTCTGGATGAAATTTCAAATCTAAACGAAGAATTCTGCGAACACTCTCCCGGGACATTTCAACCGCAGCTGCTTGCTTAAAAATTGAACGCCGTGGGATCCGTAAGACAGACTCGCATACAACATCAATGTTCTGTGGAGTACGAGCACTTCTTGGTCGTCCTGTTGGTTTCTTCTTTAAGGCAGATCCAGTCTCTGCAAAATTATTAATCCAACTTTTTGTCCCGTGTTTTGATAGGATGGCACCATGACGTTCTAAGTTATAAAAACGTCGGAACTTGAAAGGGAGCTCAGCTCAGTTTTTATAAACGGTTTGTTGCCCGTTCCACTGATCCATGGTTACTAAAATGGCAAAGTGTTTATTTGTTCAATATCACTGTCCCACAGTTTATTTGTTCAAGATCACTGTCCACCTGCTCATGGCTGCTACTACGCATTTCAAAAATGCCCGTTATCTGTTGTTCTGTTGGCTTATCTTCCACGACCACCTTGCACCCTGCCTCATTTGCTATTACTTCTGTTTTGGTTTTTTTGGTTGAGATTGACCTATTATATTGTTTTGCTGTTAGCAAAATTCGCAGCCTTTGCAGGTCGTTCTCTGTTTCCTATTAATATGGCATCATCAGTGTAGCATATGATTTTCAGATCTTGGTTATCCATTCTATATCCTCTTTTTGTTTTGACTTTTTTTATGATTTCATCCATAACACTATTAAATAGGAAAGGCCTTAAGAGTCTCCTTGTCGTATTCCAAGTTCATAATTAATTGGCTTTGTATCTGCTGCTAATCTTGCTACTATCTTATTGTCTTTGTATATGTCTTCAGTTGTCTTGGTTAGATCTAACAAGATGTTTCTGTTATATAACAAGTAGATAACGTCTTCTATTTATACTCTGTCAAAGGTTTTCTTCAAGTCTATTAGGCACAAGTAAGTTGAAATGGTATACTCTAGGGGCTTTTCTTCCACCTGTCTCAGAATGAATATGGCCTCGTGCACGAGTGTCCATTTCTACACCCATGTTGTTAGATTATGTCTAGTATTTATGCCTAGTAGATTTATGCCTCTATAGTTATTGGGATCTT
The DNA here is from genome assembly GCA_031761425.1 of Cosmopolites sordidus. NCBI lineage: Eukaryota > Metazoa > Arthropoda > Insecta > Coleoptera > Curculionidae > Cosmopolites > Cosmopolites sordidus. The sequence continues at coordinate 76,760 of JARFXV010000554.1, read as the reverse complement.
CCTTTTCTGCTTTCTTGCTCCATTCTCCATATAGAGATTTTTTGTGATTAAAGTTTTTACAGGCTTATGTTAAAACATTTTTCTTTATTTAAAAATTGGCCATACTTTAGCCAAAAATTGAGAGTGGTCTGTTTAACTAATTATGATGACCTCCGGTATGGGGTGCTGAAGACAAAAATCATTTCAGTATGTGTATTTAAATTGCATTTAAAACCAAATTGTATTCTGTACGTGAATATTACTATATGGTTCTTATGTACGAGGAAACTGCGAACCAGATTAGATACTGGTATATACTACAAGTTTTTCAACGTGTTCGGGAAAATAGGTTAGAATACTATTATAGAAAATAGGTTAGAACTTGCATATACTCAAATGACAGAGTGTGATTAGCCACATATTAATTCAGGCGTTTGTTTCTCAAAGTAAAATCCTACTCGCTGGCTTGGCTTGGTTTGGCCGCCAGTATGGAAGTCCTCATTGTGTGAACAATTAGTGCTAGTAATTTTAACTTTGACATTAAATAACATTAGAAAATTTTCCTTTTTCTTTCGTAAAAAGCAAATCAAATGTTTGTTGAAAAAAATACTACATTTAATTTTCAAATAATATCTTAATATCTTAATAAAATAGTTTACTAAAATGAAATAATGCTTTCTGTGGAAATGGTATTTAATTTTTAAATAATACCTTAAGAGGATGAAATGAAACAAAAAGTTAATTTTTCTAATATAAATAAAACAGTTTACTAAAATAAAATAATGTTTTCTCGGGAAATGGTTGTATATTGGATATATAAGGTGCGCCACACGATTAACAGGGATTTTTAATAATTGCTGTTTCTAATGGCGCCATATTTTGATGGGGGTGAGTGTTGGAAAGGTGCATCCTTCACTGGTATTCTGACAAAATTTTTTGACATTCGAATCATTATAAGCTAAGCTATCGCGTTTAAAGTGTCAGTGTGTTATACTATCGGTCGAAAAATGAACATGGAACAAAGAGCAGATATTAAGTTTTGTTTTAAACTTGATAAAACATTCACCGACCCGTTTCAGTTAATGAAACAAGTGTGTGGTGAGGATTGTTTATGCCGTAGCAGAGTCCACAAGTGATTTAAACGATTCAAAAAAAGGCCGTGAAGCAGTGGCGGTTCGTGGGTTTTAAAAACCCACGAACCGCTACTGCTTCACTCTCATCCAAAAATGGTATTTTAACTATCAATCAGTCACCATACTCATTTAATTTGGCTCCCTGCGACTTCTATCTCTTCAAAAAACTTTATTTGCGGATGAAAGGACAGCGTTATCTCAACATTGAAGCGTTTCAAAAGGCGGCCATCCTGAAAGACATATGTTTGGCCGAGCTCAAAAATTAAATCGTCAACTTAATTGACCATGCAAATGGTTGTATTGTTTGTATGTTTTTAAGGAACCTTTTGGTTCAAAATAATGCATAGAATCGTTAGTTAAATTGACGAACGTTATTTCCCTTACACCCTGTATATTGACAGAATAATATTTTTATATTAATACTTTTTTCCTGAACTTTATGTCTAATGTTATTCAAAAAAACATTGTTCAATTGTACTGAGTTAAACAAGTCCTGAATAAAATGTATATAGATGTAGGTTATTTGGTGAACTTGGGGCTTCGTTAATGGTCTGGCTATATGTTTAGCAAAACGGGCAGTTAAAACATGTTTTACGCGCCTATTTGCATTTAACGCAATATCGGCCGCCTATTTATAAAACGGGTCCATTTAGATAAAATTCCTTTTTTCTCTAATGGCCTTATTTTAATATTAACCCCTGCGAAAAGCCCATTTATTTTTACAGCTTACTTTACAAGTCGTTTTCGGTGGTGTTTCGCGGGCTGATTTTTACTTGGCAGGGACCTCCCTCTAACACACATCGTAACTTACCTACCTAGAGCAATCAAATATCTGTTTAATATCTAACTTAATGGCCCATTTCGAAAGCTTCTGCCTACATACGAATTTTTATTAGCGGAAAATTGGGTGTTTACTCACAATTCAACAGTAAGCTTGTGATTACATTAAAGGTTGTATTTTTTTCGTCAATTTATACATATAAAGAGGGCTATTATGTTACCAAATTTTACGTAAATGGAGCTGGTGCTTTTTTCGATGTATTTTATGTTTTTTTTTTACTAGAATAAACCGAAGTTTCATGGAATTCTAAAGAGTGTTCCAGTAAAAGTGATAGAACTTTAAAACATATTGAAACACATTGAACTAGCGACTATACTGTGTGAAATGTAAATGTCGCTTATAGACTGAGGTATATGCAGTACATTGTGTTAGTTCACCATGCAAATATACACGATTCAACTAAGCATAGAAATTAGAAGGAGACCCTCACTGTCATTCAGCCTGCTTAACATAACTACAATATTTAGGGCGATGAAAATCCTCAATTCAGGAGTTCTTCATCCTCAGAAACTCACTGTTTGGTGTGATTTTTAGGTTGAAGGAGTGACAGGACCTTTTTTTTGAAGACGATGATGGAAATAATGTTAGTCTTAATAGTGAAAGTATAGCAATACGCTAATACAAGGTGTCCTAAAAGAAAGTTTCCTTTTTGGTATAGCAATAAAAATAAAAGGGAGATGTCCATCAAAACAAACCTTTATAAATTATTGAAATAAACATTTTACGAAATTACTTTTTAAAAATAATGTCATCCAAATGTAAACCCTCACGCTGCACTCATCTAAACGAATAGCAAAACTTCTTAGGACGGTTTGGCATATAATCTCTAGAATGGCTTCCATTTCGTGGAGGATATTTTCCTTTAACTGCCCAAAAGAATCCGGTTTATTGACGTAAATTTTTGATTTCAGATAGTTTTAAAAAGTCAATAGGACACAAATCAGGACTACGTGGAGGCCAATTTATGTTACCTCTCCTGGATATTGTTTGGGAGAGTTTTAGGAACTCGTTGCAGAGATGTGTTGAAAGTGTGTGACGTAGCTCCGTCCTGCTGAAACGATGTTCTTTGATTATAAGCAGCAAATTTTTGCAATTCAGGTACTAAACAATTGTCCAACATTTCTACATACGCTCTAAATTGACGGTAACTGCCAGTCCCATGTCGCCTTCAAAAAAATGTCGGGCGATTATTTATCGCGCTGACCTTGCGGGTTCTTTGTATTCCAGTAACGACAGTTCTGCTTATTTATGTGACCGTTGAGATGAAAAACAATCGCCGAATCATTGTTTTTGTAACATTCTCACAAACACAACGCACGGTCTGCTCCCGAGCAATATCGCTGCTATAGCGATATCGATCAGCTCTGCATTCGTAGACGGTCATAATAGAATTATGTATCACATCGTTTCAAGCTAATATTATATATAATTTTGTACTTTATTTTGTTTTTGCTTCATGGAGCAAAAGCCTTTGCATAGAGCAAAACCCAGCAAGAGACATTTTGTTTTCACTTCATGGAGCGATACTAGAAAAGACGCTACTTTGCACAAATACAATCACTTTTACAATCGTACCGCCTTCCATCTATTGCAAAATTATCTGACTTTTTACTCTATTGTTATATATACATATATATTTAGTAAATAGTACATATAAGATATATAGGTAATAGGTAAATCAGCGTGTCTAGTTAGGGTTTGACGTATATAAAAATGAATAATTTTCTCATTTTATATCACTGAACTCCTTTATACAGAGCGATGCATAATTTTTAGTGTCTGAACTGTTAGGAAATTATGGTGCTCGAAAATTCGAGATATTGGCGAATTTTTTCCCAATACCACCCAATACCATTGCACAAGCTGTTTATTGTGCAGACTACTCTTCCTGTTCTTTCTATTGAGCTGTCTTCAAACGAAGATTGACGACCATTATGAGTATTTTCACTTTGCTTACGGCTGCCCTAAATAATTCGTTCAATGTACATTTGAGCCATTCTCTCAAATTGCGCAACCGTGACATTTTTGGTCTTCACATGGTTCTTCTACCTTCTGTCTTGGTTATGAAATTATAGTGTTCGAAAATCCTAGATATTTCGAAATATTTTTGATATAATACTCTGAAACTCAATTCTTCTATTGGAACCTTTGGTGTGAAACACTAAACTTGAAGAGATTTACCACTAAACACCATATGACTTTTTTTGAACTTCTCGACGAATGTTTTGCTAACCATGTTAGCATCATCAGGAGATAATTTAAGATTATAGATTAAATATTAAAATAGAAGAGAGATTAAATCATTTCCTGATGATGCTAACATGGTTAGCAAAACGTGCGTCGGGAAGATAAAACAAAGTGATTTGGTGTTTAGTGGTAAATCTCTTCAAATTTACTCTGAAACTGTTTATTACACAAACTACTCTTCTTCTTCTTCTTCCTATTGAACCGTCTTTAAATGAAGATTGACAACCATCATGACTTGTTGTGTTTAAGGTACACCTACCATATCAAGAAATTTTATAGGTACACCAAAGAAAAAATCCATGTTTATTTAATATTTATTTATTATTAAAATCAATATAATATGAAAAGATTTGAATGAGAAATATGAGCCTACTTAACTGAACACAGGCGATCAAAATTTGGAGCAATCTTTGATAAGGCTGTTCTTATCTCTTCGTCGATCGTTTTCAGGCGTTCTCTTTTTTTTATGTAATCGTATTGAGTGTTGAAAACCCCAATTCACATAAGTAGATCGTGGCAAATGGTAAGAAAATTGCAATAGCACGCTTTGAAAGCAGTGGATACTCATTTTTTATAGGCAGTCAAAAATGTACTACAGCTGTTTCGAAAAATTTCCTGCTCGTTTATCGGTAAGTGTCCAACGGAAATACTATCTGAAAATGAATTTCGGGTGGTGTTTCGGTTCGTTTTCAGTATTTCACTATCAAAGCCTGCACTTTTTTTTCTGAATCGGTAGCCATAACACCATCTTGTCCGATGACGTTAAAATATTAGAATTCCTACCTTGCATTTTTTTGTTGAGTTCATTTAAATGAGCGAATATGTCCGCCAGCTATGCAAGTTTTGCTACTCATTCTTCTTTTTTTAAAGACAAGCAAAATCTGAACCTTGAAAACTTTCAAGTTTCTTGCGGAAAAGTGACAAAGCACTTTTCCGCAAGAAACCCATCATAGTTCTGTATGAAACAGAAGGGACTGATGATTTGCTCCCATTTCCTGACACACTGCATTAAACAGACGAGAGTTCAGAGATCAGGACTTGATGTAATTGATAATTTTGACGACTTCTTGTAGGTCAGACAACAATTAATCGGGCAGAGACTTTGTCATCAGTGCTTTCCTGTATAAAAAGCAATGTAAATTTTTAATATTAGGGTTTTTTTTTTCAGAAGCCCTGGTTATAAAATTCCTAATTTTCCCGTCATAGTTGCTGCTCCGTCTGTGCTCTTATTTATTTGTAATTAAAAAGTCAATTACTTTCGTGACGACATAATCACAAGCTAGCGGCTAGTTACTGGCCCGCTCCAACGACGACTAAGTAGTGCGCAGCGTCACAATGTCATATCGAAACGCGCATGCGCGCGGCGATAGCTTGCGCGAGGCGCGGCGCGCGGATGAGGCTGTCCCGCTCCTCGCGCAACGAAACGCCTCGCTCCCATAACCCTCACCTATATGTAGGTGTATTATCTTCAAACGTTCTGACCAAAAATGACATTTTTCCGCGGCACACTTTGCGGAACACTGCAATTTCAACCATTCTCTCAGATGTCGCAGCCATTACATTTTTGGTCTTTCCATGATTCTGCTCCATGTATAATCACTCTCAACAGTTCGTAACATTGTCCTCTCTTTACGCGACCGAAGTATTCCACTTTGCGTGTGTTAATGGTTGATATTAGTACTCTTTCAGTAGATATTCTGCATGGGACCTCTTTATTTGTAACTCTCTCTACTCAAGAAATCTGTAGTATCCTTCTGAATCGCCCCATTTCAAAAGTTTTGAGTCTTTTGATCATATATTTATTAAGGATGGAAGCTTCTATACCGTAAAGGAGAATCAATCGGATATCGGAAGAATATCTTCTGATGTGTTGGTGTTGAAGTTGAAAGCTGTGTGTATTTTCGTTTTTATTTCTTCGGTGTTATCATTCTCTGAATTAATGCAAGTTCATAAATACTCGTATCTATCCAGTCGCACAATATTACTGTTGTTTATTCCTAACTGTAAGTTGTTATTGAGTGATTTCGTGAAACACACACACACACAAACTATTGTTAAACGGAAATATCAACATTTTCGTAATCTAACACACATATTCCATATGTGTAATTTTTTGGACGTATTATATTACAATAAACTCTCTTTCTTAATCTACCCATCCCTCTTCCATCTTTCCCAATCCTGTTCGGTGGAAGTTCGCCAAGAATTCCGGTCTGCTCCACATGGAAATACCTCCAGGGGGCGCGGCCTGTCCCTTCGCGTTGCGAATTTCTTTATCAAACACCCCGGCCCGCAGACCCGAAGTTGCTGCTTCGATTAGAAAGTTTGTGTCAACACATGCCAGTGCCATTACGGCCAACGGGCGAGATGACGCTTGCGGCACCGAGGAACGAGAGACTGGAGGGGATGGATAAATGGGGCGGTGGTGGGGGGTGGAAGATGGGGAGTCACATTAGGTGTATCTATGATGAATTTCTGTTTTACGAGGGAGTGGGCGATGGAGGGGGGACGGGAGAAAGTTCTTGAGGGGTTTTGTCGTAGTCTAGGCGTTGATGGAGGATAATATGGGGTTAGATTCGATTAATGCTTGTTGTTTTGTTCGGCTATTTCATTATTGTAAGAGGAAATCTTTCATACCAATTTGTTTAGCGTCAAAAACTTTTCATTAAAGTCCTAAAAATGGAGATGGATCTATTAAGTAGCCTGAAAGTGAAGATTGGGACAGTACAATACTGTTCAATTATCTCATATTTTCACTAGAAAACATGAGATAATTGAAGCTTTTACTGATGATGCAATTGTTTTTAATAATTGAAGCTTTAACTGATGATCAACTTGTTTTTAAATTTATGGAAAACTTCAAACTATTTATTTTTCTTTAAATAAACACCCCGAAACATATTTACTGATATTACAATCTGATTTAATGTAGATCAATAAGTAATTCTGTTCTGCCGACAACAATTAATCGATTTGAATCAAGCTTTACGTGAAATGCGACAAGAATATCAAAAAAGACAACACAAAGTGATTTTGCTTCATGATAATGCACCATCACACACAGCAAAACTGGTCAAGGAAAGGATTGAGGTGTTTAGTTGGGAAATAGTTTCGCATGCGGCTTACACGCCAGACCGATTACCACTTATTTACGCCTTTGCTGAGCAGCGCTTCACTTGTTACGAAAATGGCTCGATAACTGGTTTGCCTCAAAAGGGCAGCAGTATATTTGGCACGGCATCCACTAATTGTCAGACAGGTGGGAAAAATATAAAGCTTGTGATGGGCAATACTTTAAATAAAATATTTTTTATCATTTTCATACAATAAACGTGTACTTTCTATACAAAAATTCCGGTTTCATATTTGCACACCTGGTAAAACACATCAAATGCCGACTTTTTAAGAATGTAATAGTAGTGTATTTTGTATTAGGGCAATTTTAATTGTTTAAATATTAATCTGGAAGAGTTTTATCGCTAAACAGGTAATTGCTTTTTTTAACTTCTCGACGCGCATTTCACTAATCATGTTAGCATCATGAGGATGTTATGAAATATGATTGAGTTATCATAAGAACTATAAGATTTTAATGGCGCATCATTTTTCTTCTGTCAAATTGTTTCAAATTTTTATGTGACAACTTTTTACAAGGCAATTTTGATCTTGGTAGATACAGTCAAAGTACTTGGAGTAAGTCACTGTCTGACCTCATGCGGATTTTGACCAGCTGCACCTCAAACTTCGGAAAGTGCCGGTTTCCGAGCTGAATGTTCGGAAGGCTGCTGAATAATTAACTAAGGATGAGCTAAGGGAAGGAATGAGCAATTATTACGTGAAGCATGGGTGATTTGTTCTTGTTTTTGGAATATTTTTAATATTCTCTAATGGTCCACTATGCAACTTTCAGGTACCTAGATATAACTAGTACTTAGACAGGACTTGGGTTGGCCACGGACAATTTCGCGCAGTCCGACGTGCAGATATTCACCACAAGATGGCGTAAGCTGCAATATATTGTAGCCTATATCCGACATGGACGATGTATATGTTCGTATCCTTGGTCATTTTTTCAGCTGCTTTTCGAACGTTTAACGCGTGCCAGGCTGTTGATGGCTTAAGGTCAAAAATGTAGAGCAGGAATGATTTTTTTTTTGCTTTTTGAAAATTTTGAATATTGTCTACGGGCCCACTATACAACTTTTTGAAAGGAAATATATACAACTACCAATTATGCTAGATTAACTATCAAAAAAATGTTTCTAACTGATACTTAATTTTGGTATAAAACTTTTTCCATATATACTAAATATTTGATAGTTTTGCTAAACTGTCGGTATTCTATTTGTGTCTTTATATTCTTTATTATTTCATCAATTACACTGGGGAACAGCAATTTTGTTGACTTGGATCTGTGACTTGTTTTTAACTAATTTTTCATCTCTGAATTCAAACATATTCACAGTTTTTCTCTATCACGTCAAGTTCTTAAGCTACAGCATACACCTCATTTTACCTTAAAAGTGTACATACGAAAGGAAATAAGGTGAGATCTGACCAATCAGATTAGAATATTTTATTCATACAGAGGTTAACATATTATTAAAAGATAAATTGTGTTTATACAAAAAATAAATAAAATATATTAAGGTAAAAATTTATTTTTATAGCTTTTCCTGGAGTGTTCAGTTTGTGGACATTCTCGCTTGATGCTCCAAAAGTAGTCAGCCATCATACTGACATCCCATCTACCTTGATACCGCGCTTACATAACCTTTAGATCTTTGTGGAATAGCTTGCCCTGTTCATCCCTAACAGCACCAAAATTTTTTGGGAAGTTAGCAAGATGACTATGTAAGAAATGCAGTTTGATGCTCATGTTGCAACCAAGCTTTTTAAAGCTCTCCAAGAGTTGTTGAACAATTTCGATGTAGTTCGGGGCTCGTGTATTTCCAAGAAAGTCTTTAACAATATTTTTAAAAGCCAAGCAAGCATGCTTTTGAAGTTCGGTCATTGTTTCAGTGAAATTCTCATCTTTAACGAGTTGCCGAATCTGTGGACCATCGAACACACCAGCCTTTATCTTTTCATATGACAGGCTAGGGAATGCCGAAATGATATACTTAAAGCAGTCTCCTTCAATTGACAAAGCCTTAACAAATTGCTTCATGAGAACTAGTTTTATATGCAATGGCGGAAATACAATGTTTTTTTCTGTCGACAAGTGGCTGATTTAAAATGTTTGGATCACCAGGTCTTAGGTCAGATTTTGGCGGCCAGTTCGATTGCACCCAATGCTTCTCAGGAGCTCTGCTGTCCCACATGCACAAAAAACAGGGATACTTGGTATACCCGCGTTGCTGGTCAGAAGGAAAAAGATCATTTTAAGGTCAACACAGATGATCCATCGGTGCATGTTATATTGCAACAAGTCAATGACTTTCTTTATGTCGCCATATTCTTCACGCAAAGAAACTGAATGACCTATTGGGACTGAACCGTATAAATTTCCATTATGTAGGAGAACACACTTCAAGCTACGCTTTGAACTATCTATAAACAATCGCCATTCAGTTGCGTTATAGTTAGAAATGGCCAATTCTTTCATTAAACCTTCTACGTTCTGGCAATATACAAATCCGTCATTATTTCTGAAGTACTGCCTAAATTCACTTTCTCTGGATCGATAGTAAGTGACTTTAGCTCCTTTGTCAAGCAATTTTTTTTCGTGCAGTCTTGATGCTAATAATTCCGATGTTTTTTTGGATAGTCCCAAATCTCGTGCTAAATCGTTTAATTCATGATGATTGAATCCTTTACGAACAGAATCATTGGAAACTTTGAATTCTTCGTCGGTGGAGTCACTTCGATCTTCACTTGATTCACATTCTTGTATTTCTAAAGAAGGTAATTCTTGAAAAATTGGCACTGGAATTTCAGCTGAATGAGGCACAGGGCGTATAGCTGACGGTAAACTAAGGTACTCAATTTTATGTTTGTTTTTCTTGTTGAATCCTGATGTTTTCACTATGCAAAAGTGGCAATCACTTAAGTGATCTTTGGGCTCTCGCCAAACCATTGGTATACCAAACGAAAGTTTATTACGTGTTCTCTTCGTCCACATTTGTAAACTCTCTATAGACTGCTTGCACACTTTATGAGGGGCCCATGCTTTATCTTGGTCACCTATTTTCACTTTAAAATAAGCAAAATAGGCTTGCCTGAAAATGTACTAATGGGGATGGTAAACTGCCACATATATAACAAAATGAATCAGGGCTGTTTAAGCACTTTCGACGAGAACTACCAGAGGCAGGCATAACGAAAATCTGTAGTTGTGTATGTACCGAACTAGTTTTGGATGACGCAACGTCACTCACGCCCCCACTCCTAGGTCGAAGAAGGTTCGCCGACAGGAGAGCAGTAGTGACTTATGTGATTCGCCAAGCTTAGTCGGATGCGCAACAACTGTAGAGAAAAAACTTGACGTGATAGAATAAAACTAAATAAAGTTTTGGAATTAGCATGTCAATTTACGTATAAAACAGCTTAAATATCGAACTCGCCAGAAATTATTTTTCATATTGTTCCCCAGTGTTATTGATTTATATAATAATATCAATCAGGATTTAAAGTGTTTTTTAGTCCTTTCTTTTCCCCTCCTAGACTTTGTGGAATGGCTAACTAAATTAGTCGTGAACTTATGTACGGGATATACAATGATCTTCATATATTTTTTATTAGTAACTCCAAGATTTCGGCAAACGTTATCTTTAATTTCATGTAGAAATTAATATTGACAGATTGCCCACTACTTGTTTTTCGGAAGAGGATTATGAACCATCCATTAAATTTCACTCAACACTTGATTATCATGGAGCGATTCAAATGGTGGTTTTTTTAGTGTGTCCGGTTCCGGTACGCTCATTGTCATCATGGCAGTCATCACGGCTCATCAAATGTTTTCATGAAACGTTTAACATCAAAGCAATGCTTGCAAATTGTCAACATTTATTTTCAAAATCAGTGTTCTGTGCGCCAAACTTATATATATTTTTTATGGCGCATATAATCACCTAACCAAGTGATGTATTCCCCAAATTATCGACACATGACGAACGAATTCCATGCTGCTCGATATTGAAACAAAAACAAGACAAAAAACTGTGCGTTCCGAAGAAAATATGGCCGCTGTGGCTGGCAGTGTTGATTAAGATCCAAATGTATAAATTTGTTAATGGGGATCGTTAGAGAGGGATGATCAATGACTGTTTAATTGCGAATTTGAATGGTGTTGATCTAGAGGAGATCTAGTTCCAATAGGACGGCTCCACAGATCACACAACCAACGCAACATTCGTTTTGTTGAGGGGAACAATTCGGTGAGAAAATTATTTTGAGGAACGAACCTGTTAATGTTATACCTTTATGTTATTTTCTTTGGGGTTATGTTAAATATTTGATCTGTGCCGATCAACCAGCAACTATTGACGCCTTGGAAGACAACATAACTCCGACAATTGTGGATATAATACACCAGTTGCTTGAAAAAGTGGTCGGTAATTGGAATGACAGAATGCGATTTGTCAGAAACATTTGTCCAAAATTGTTTTCCGACATTAAGGACATTGAATGTCATTTCACATAAAATTGGAATCCATGACTGATAATATATGCTTCTGTTTAGATTATAGTTTGTTATTCAATGATAACAAGTGATGATTTGTTAACTTATTTTCGCACAGCATCTCTTAAAAGAATCCTAGAATCTTAGATATAAATATTCCAACGAAATATCCTCAATCGGCAGAATCATCGTTTAAGTGACTGACATGACGCCTCGGGGCTTTTCTCGCCCCAGCTCAGCCCTCTCACCCACCTCCTCGCATTAATATTCCTCGTGATGCTGTTCCTGAAAATTCCCGAACATGAAGTTTTCAACCCCTAGCGGGCACATCGCTACTTAGGCCGCGTTAAGGTAATGTCGTAATTACGAACATAATTGCCAAGTTTATAACCCCCCCCCTCCCCTCGCAGATTGCGCGGTAGCGAAAGGAATGCGCCGCAGGGGCGATAGCGGCGCCCTCTGTCGTATCGCGCGATATAAGTCACGCGGCCGTGATTGAATTCCTCGAGTGGCGTTTTGCAATTTGCCAAAGTGTGGGTGGGGGGGGGGGGGGGGCAAGGGGGAGTCGCGGAGGGAAGGGGTATGAAAGGGGACTTGTGGGATTTAATTACGATAGGGTGATGGTGGAGGACAAGAAGGAGTTGGGTAGGACGGGCGGATTATTTTTGTTTTATTAAATCGAGACTTGGAATTTGGAAATTAGCTTTCCTGTTGTACAGTTTGTTTCTGATTAGGAGGAGTGATGCCAGGTTTACTATCAGATTATGTTATTGTTCTTACAGTGGTGATATAATTAGGTTATTAAAGCTGCTCTTTTCAAATTGAATTGTTGTATAACTTATTTTTGTCATTTCTTAGAAAATTTCAAGAATCTCTCATATCTAAAAGGTATACAACTTTGCTTCCACCGTTTTCAAAATTCAAGGCATTATTGTAAAAAACTAATTATACATTTTGATTCAAAGTATTGTCCATTGTTGGCCACTATTTTCTTCTATCTTTCAGGCAGCATTTGAATCCCGCATTGTAAAAACTGTGATCTTTTGAAGTGATCCACGAATCGATCCAATTTTTAACTTCTTCATAAGACCGGAAGTGCTGGTCAGCCAGTGCGGTTGCTATCGATCAAAACAGGTGATAGTCAGAGGGAGTAACGTCTGGAGAGTATGGCGGGTTGGGTAGCACTTCCCACTTCAACGTTTTCAAGTATGTTTTGACCACTTCCACAACATAGGACCGAACATTGCCATGTTGCAAAATCACTTTATCGTCTCTTTCTCTATATTATGCATTAATTGCATTCGATAACGATCCCCTGTGATAGTTTCAGATGGTTTAACAGCTTATAATATACTACACCGAGCTGGTCCCACCAAATACAGAGTATGACCTTGGAGCCGTGAATATTCGGCTTGGCCGTCGGCGTGGAAGCGTGGCCGGCCATGATTTTCGACACTTGAGGTTATCGTAATAAACACATTTTCGTCTCTAGTCACAATGCGATGTAGAAATTCCTTCCATTTTTGCCTTTTCAGCAACCGTTCACAAGCAAACACACAGTTCACAAGTTCACATGGGTTTCAACATATCTCGGTTTCAACTGGTATGGTACCCAATATCCTTGTTTCTGGGTTTTACGTCGTATATGTCAGATGGCGTCTAGCAACACCATTGTTGCCAATTCTAGATACATAAATAGCACCCCTTGTATTATAGTATTCTAAGCGCTCATTGTCTGTAGGCAACGGATCTTGAAGAATTTAAATCTTATATGGAAACATATGCAAATCACTTCTCAAAATTTGGCGTAAACCACACGTGCAATATTTTTAACGCTTCGTACTGTTCTTGGATCGCTGATGCGAGGCTCTAATTCTTCAATTTGCTTAAATAAACGATAAATTATAGTTTGATGAAGTGATTAGGATATTTTCGCGTAAATTCACATTGAATTGCAATAATTTTTTGTTTATTGTAAATTACAACGTATTAGAGAGAGAACAAGAAAAGAGAGGAATACATGTGTCAGAGTAAAAGTAGAGTAAAAGTACGCTACCAGAAATTGGAGATTAACGGAAAAATATACACAGTAAAAACCCTTAACTTGAACCAAAAAAAATATAATATTTTACTTTTTTTCTTGAACAACAATATAATTGTTTTATTACTTCGTTTTGATTAAAGTAAAACATTGGTTTCTAACCAAGGTACGCTTTGTCATCTAAGAGAAAAATTTTCTTGGCGGAAGAAAAAAAATCTCTTAGTTGAAAAAGAAACTCTTGGCTTATGAACTAAATGTTCATTAGCCAAGAAATGTTTCTCTTTTGTCTCTCTCTAATTTCAACAAACTGACTTCTTGGTTCAAAACAATAATAATTTTTAATTCTAAATAATATTTTTTTTTCAACATAATGAAATTGTTATTGTGTGTTTAAGTAAAATTATTAGATGGATAATTATACAGGTAGACATGATTTTTGTAAGATCGATGAGAATGTTGTTTTTTGCGTTTCATTTAGGTAGTTATTACACCTTTTCAAAGAAATGGCCTAATACGTCCCATTTTCAAGTTACTCCTTCTACTTTATATCACGAGATCGTAGAAATTATTTGTACCTGATTTTGGACTGGACAGTGTAGGAATTACCACAAGACCGTAGAGTGGGTATTTCCACAGTATTCTACGAACCTTTAGGGACAGTTTTATTGTTTTCTATAGTTTATATAAGTACCAAATTGAAGATCAATATAAAAGTTGGTCTCCTCCTGTTTGCTGCGTGCGTTTGTGAGCTTGTCACGTAAATTTAGTGCAGTGGGGACATCACAAGAAAATTTTTTTGTCGTTTGCCGTTTCTATGGTGTGGAGAGAACCTACCGACCATGTATGTGATTTATACTTTTGAATCACTAAATCAGAAAGGATTTCAAAAAATCAAAGGGACAAAATTCAGTATCCAAATTTGTCTTCCACACTCAGGCCAGTTCCTCATATCCGGGAACTACCGGTACCGATTACGTTTAAACCTGTTTCCCGGTTATTTTAATGCACCAGTTTAAACACCAGTTGTGACCCAACATTTTTAACAACTACCAGTGAACCTCACTTAATAACTTGAATGAATTAAATGATTTGGTACGTAACCTGGGATTGTTAAAACAAAAAACGGAACTTCTTGGTTCCAGACTTCAACAGTGGAACATGTTAGATAAAAATGCGTGTTTCACTTTGCCGAAAACGGAATGTAACATTCAAGTTTTCATAAAATGGAAGGATCACTATGTGTTTGTTGTGATATTGATGGTTTAATGAATGAGCTTAATATGGGACATGTATCTTACGAGTGGCGTATTTTTATAAATTCGTTGAAATACAGCCTAAAAGCAGTCTTGCTTTATAATGAAAACATTGGTTTGATGGCAATGGTTTGAAGCACCTTAAAGAAATTTTTCATTAATTGATGCAAAACTAAAAGAAGGCATATTTATTGGACTTCAAATAAGGAAGCTTCTAGATGAATTCCATTTTGGTAGAATTGGTAGCTCGGAGAGTTTTGTAAGTGTAGTGAAAGGATTTCTGGGCCATAAGAAAAATGAAAACTATAAAAAACCTCATAGATGAACTCTTGAAAGCCTATGAAATACTAGGGTGTCGCATGTCCTTAAAATACATTTTTTACACTTCCATTTCGATTTTTTCCGGAAAATTTGGGTGCAGTAAGCGACGAACAAGGAGAGAGATTTCAGCAGGATATCAGGACGATGGAGGCAAGATACCAGGGACGTTGGAACCCATCTACGTTGGACGACTACTGGTGGTTTTTAAAAAGAGATGATATTACAGAACACAAGAGGAAAAAGTGAAAGTTTTTGTCGCTGTATGACATCTCATGTAATATATTTTTTATTTACATAATCCTCAGTAATGTCTTTGCATAGATTTAACACGTTTTACATGTTTATATTAAATAAATATTAGATTGTAAAAATCTGTCGTCTCCTCCTTTTTTTTCCTCCTCGAACCCCCTGTAGTAAAAAAAACTGTACATGTTACAGTAATTAGCTTATCATTTTCGGATTGAGGACTACAAAATACTTTATATACACCTATCTTCATCAATTATACCTTAAAAATGTTTAAATTTGTTGACCTGCGTTATTTATGTGACACTATTGCATTTCGCGCTGGAATAACTTTAAATAAAAAAAAATCAGGTTGCGTAAAAAAAGTTTTGTGACTTTCGTTCAGGGGAAAAATTCTTAGTTCTTAGTTAAGTTAAAAACTAAGTTCTTAGTTGGAGTTGGTAGCACTGTTTCTTGTAAGAAAATACTTTACTTAAGACAAAATATTTTTTATATCGAATGGTTTTTTATTGGTTAAAGTAATTACCTTTTTTCGGTTAAGAAAAAATCAATTTGTTCCGAAATATTTTGCTTTCTTCTAATTAAAACAATTAAATCTTGAAATAAAATAATTATAGATCTTGCTAGAAAAACATATTACTCATATTGACAATTAACAAGTCTTCAAGTGAAAATATAACTTTTGATTTTAGGGTATGTCGACTAAAAAAAAAAATTATTCAAGATTGAATTATTAAGAAAAATATTTACTTCGTTGCAGACACATTTGATTTTCCTTAGATATGCTCAAACATTTTCTTGAGTCTTGAGTCTAGAATATTTGTCTTGGTTCAAATATTTTCTCCATGTGTGGAAATGGATTGACAGGAAAGATCAACCAGAATGTCCTGAAACCAACACTATAATACAAATATTAAAAAACTAAAGAAAGAGGAAAGTACGATTGGAAACAGTTAATGTCCAGGCGAGGTAGTAAGAACACGAGTGGGGAATAAAGAATAGGAAAGGGCAAAATACAAGGTGACACAGAATTACGGGAATTTTTGAAATGCGTAGTGACAGCCATAAGCAGGTAGCAGCACTACGGGCCAGTGACTTTGAACAAGTAATCATTTTACCATTTTAGTAACCATGGATCAGCAGAACGGGCAACAGCGTGCGTTAGCCATAAAAATGTTTTATAAAAACAGTGATAGTTTGGAAGCTGCGCAAAGGGAGTTCCGTCGTTTTTACAATTTAGGACGTCATGGGGCCGTTCCATCAAAACACGCGATAAAAAGTTGGATTAATAACTTTGAAGAGACTGGGTCTGCCTTAAAGAAGAAACCAACAGGACGGCCAAGAAATGCTCGTACTCCAAAAAATATTGATGGTCTACGCGAGCCTGTCTTACAGAGCCCACGGGGTTCAATTCGTAAGCAAGCAGCTGCGGTTGAGATGTCCCGAGAGAGTGTTCGCAGAATTCTTCATTTAGAATTGAAATTCCATTCATACAAGTTGCAGATAGTGCCATAACTGAAGGAAAACGATTACCAGTTGCGATTAGAATTATATCAATAAATTATAACAAACAAACCATGACGATGAATTTCATTTTGATGAAGTTGTGGATGTCAGATGAGGCCCATTTTTATTTCGCAGTTATGTGAATAAGCAGAACTGCCGTTACTGGACAGATACAAATTTTAATCAAATTCATGAGCGCCATTTACACGAGAGAACAGAGGATCACAGTAACTGTTAATACGGATCGTTACGTGGAGATGTTACAATTTTTCGTTACACCTGAATTGAAAAATTTTCCACACATCAAGAAACCTGGTTTAAACAGGATGGAGCAACATCACACACTCTACGGCAATCAATAGAAGCTGTGCGAGAATTGTTCGGTAACCGTGTGATCTCAAGATTCGGTAACGTTCCCTGGCCCCCTAGATTGCCAGATCTATCCATTTGTGATTTTTTCTTGTGGGGTTATCTTAAGAGTAAACTGTACACGACTCGACCAAGAACTCTGGATGAGTTAAAACAGATAATTTAGGATGAAATTCACGGTATCCTAACTGAGATGTTGCAGCAGATTTCAAGAATGCATTCGTACAGGAGGACGGCATCTAAAGGACGTAATTTTTAAAAAATGATAAATTTTATTAATGTTTCTTAAATGACAAATTTTAAGTTTTCAATTACTATGAAACATGTTTTTCTTTCATAACTCTGGGTTTTATTAGATTGTTAAAAAGTGACGTGTTTTTTTGTGTCACTTTGTATTAAGAGGAAATATATATTAGGAGGAAAGGAAGTCGAAAAGAGGGCAAGATGCAGATAAAATGGATGTGATGAAAAATGAATTACAAATACATAAATACACGCAAAAAATCAATTTTTTGCGTGTATTTATCCGCAATAAAACGTGCACGTCTGTTAAACACAACACCTAAACCCAAACTGTCATAAATATCATAAAAATGATGTCGAAAAACAATGGTAGTGTGATATTTGCCCCACCCTTTAACTTGAAAATCCAACCAATATTAACTAAGGTTTCCGTTTATTTGCGAATGGAAATGTGCGTATTAAAGGGGTACTTATAATAATCAGAGTCTTAATCACGTTGGTAGTCGGACCTTGTTAGATCTACAAGTTGGTAGTTATTTCGAGTGACTAAAGGTAAAAGGTAACCCCAGCGTTAATAGTCTGAGGGGAAAAGGACACGGAAAACTTAGAATGCGATATTACACAATCTAATAGATCACAATTTAAATTTATGAACAAATCAGGTCATTTAAACTTACCCACATAAGTAACAGATTTACGTGTCTATTACCACCCCTCTTTTTGGTCCCCGGTCCCCACAAATTCGAAACTAAAACCGGAACGGAGATCGCTGTGCCACGATGGAGCGACGGTCCGCGGGCATCAAATTTCATTAAGCGGCAGCGGAAGGGAACGAGTCGCAGAATGTTTACAAAACCAACAAATTAGTAAACACATTATGGCTGATGAGATATCCATTCTGAAATACGAGTTCTTTAATTAGGGTTACGACGAGAAATTAGTAATTTTGACCCGAGCTACGGACTTATTCCGTATGCGGTCCGGGCACTGTACGAGGCGAACCGGATTAGCGCTCGGTGGCAGTTCAGGTGGAGGGGTTTTCGGATGAAAGGTAGTGAAGAGGGTGGCGAAGTAGGGTTGGGTTATCGGTTACGTGCCCGTTCTCTTGTAACTTTATTTTGCTTTATGGCGGATAGAAATCTTGGGGTTCCGTTTTTATTTCGACACATTTTGGGAAAGCCTGGGTCAGGAAGTAGGGCGTTAGGATAATTATGGAGGTATTTTGGTGGATATGCTGATAATGGCATTGGACCCGAGACATGAGGAAGAAATGATGCAGAGAGAACTCACCAAAAGTGTTTAATGTAACATTTATGCAGTTTATGTTATATAAAAACAATGTTTTTCCACGTACGCTCTAAAGCCCTCTCTTTTAAAAAGTAAAAATAATTATTATGTCGGTTTTATTCCGTTTTTCGATGTACATCCATCTTTTTTCTGTCTTTCCAATCCAGTTGTTTTAGATGTCTAACATTCACTGCTTTGACAACAATATATATATATATATATATATATATATATATATATATATATATATATATATATATATATATATATATATATATATATATGAGGATTTTACTGATTACATGACGGGGAACGGGCCCCACCCATCCTTGCAATTGGAGGGTATATGTTTCGTCTCTTGATGTTCTAGACTCTTTAGGGTACCGACATATGCTCTCTCGTCAAGAAAAGGGAGTCCACAGTCAACAACTCATACTTTCGTCAACTTCCCGACTGCTTCCAGTGAGACCACAGTGCTGAGTGTAATCATACACCCAACTGCTGAGTCCCACAATCTCAAGTGAAACACACAACAACCCGGGTCTCCACCTAGATGAGCATTTAACTGATTGCTTGACCGGGAACGGGTCCCACCCATCCCTGCAATTGGAGAAAACACAAAAAATTAATAAGCATCTTCACAAAATGAACATATAAAATATGGATTTTTACTCTCTTTTTGACAGACACCATAAACCCATTTCTTGCATGTGATACACTGTAACCAGTCTACTCCCTTATATGTGCTCCATTTTCTTTTACAAATAGAGCATACATCGTCATCTTCTTCTTTTTTTCTTTGATTGAGAAGTTTTAGGCTGAGACTCAACTAACTGTGTCGGTTCTTCGTTAGACAGTTACATCACTTGACCTAGCCTAATTTTTTTACCACGTCTACGACCTCGTTCATTCGTCACACCCCGATTTTCTCGTAAGAGATCAATGAGAGATGTATCCAAAATACGTGCGTGAGACCAGGAAGTGCTTACTGTATTAGTTTAGTCCATTTGTGATAGAGAGTTTATCCCAATTTAATAGTCCTACCTTGTTTATCCAGATATTTCTGTATTACACTGGGGAATAATTTGAAAAATTATTTCTGTTGAGTTCGATATTTAAGCTGTTTTGTACGTAAATTGATATCTAATTCCAAAACTTTATTTAGTTTTTTTCTATCACGTCAAGTTTTTTCTTTACAGTTGTTGCGCATCTGACTAAGCTTGGCGAATCACAGAAGTCACTACTGCTCTCCTACCGGCGAACCTTCTTCGACCTAGGAGTGGGGGCGTGAGTGACGTTGCGTCATCTAAAACTAGCTCGGTCAGTTATGCATGAGATGCTAAAGTACGAGGGTCTGTGTCACTCTAATATAGTGAAGTCAAAGTATACATACACAACTACAGATTTTCGTTATACCTGTCTCTGGTAGTTCTCGTCCTAAGTGCTTAAACAGCCCTGATTCATTTTGTTATATATGTGGCAGTTTTCCCATCCCCCTTCAACGGACTAATATTAGTACATTTGTCAGGCAAGCCTATTTTGCTTATTTTAAAGTGAAAATAGGTGACCAACGCGTAATAAACTTTCGTTTGGTATAGCAATGATTTGGCGAGAGCACAAAGATCACTTAAGTGATTGCTACTTTTGCATAGTAAAAACATCAGTATTCAACAAGAAAAACAAACATAAAATTGTGCCTGTGCCTCATTCAGTTGAAATTCCAGTGCCAGTTTTTCAAGAATTATCTTCTTTAAAAATACAAGAATGTGAGTCAAGTGAAGATTGAAATGACTCCACCGACGAAGAATTCAAAGTTTCCAATGATTCTGTTCATAAAGGATTCAATCAACATGAATTAAACGATTTAGCACGAGATTTGGGACTATCCAAAAAAGCATCGGAATTATTAGCATCAAGACTGCACGAAAAAAATTTGCTTGACAAAGCAGCTACAGTCACTTACTATCGATCCAGAGAAAGTAAATTTAGGCAGTACTTCAGAAATAATGACGGATTTGTATATTGCCAGAACGTAGAAGGTTTAATGAAAGAATTGGCCATTTCTAACTATAACGCAACTGAATGGCGATTGTTTATAGATAGCTCAAAGCGTAGCTTGAAGTGTGTTCTCCTACATAATGGATCATCTGTGTTGACCTTAAAATGGTCTGTTTCCTTCTTAGCCAGCAACGCGGGTATACCCAGTATCCCTATTTTTTATGCATGTGGGACAGCAGAGCTCGTGAGAAGCATTGGGTGCAATCGAACTGGCCGCCAAGATCTGACCTAAGACCTGGTATCTCATGAAGCAATTTGTTAAGGCTTTGTCAATTGAAGAAGACTGCTTTAAGTATATCATTTCGGCATTCCCTAGCCTGTCATATGAAAAGATAAAGGCTGGTGTTTTTGATGGTCCACAGATTCGGCAACTCGTTAAAGATGAAAATTTCACTGAAACAATGACCGAACTTGAAAGGAATGCTTGGTTGGCTTTTAAAAATATTGTTAAAGACTTTCTTGGAAATACACGAGCCCCGAATTACATCGAAATTGTTCAACAACTCTTGGAGAGCTTTAAAAAGTTTGGTTGCAATATGACCATCAAACTGCATTTATTACATAGTCATCTTGCTAACTTCCCAGAAAATCTTGGTGATGTTAGTGATGAACAGGGCGAACGATTCCACCAAGATCTAAAGGTTATGGAAGCGCGGTATCAAGGTAGATGGGATGTCAGTATGATGGCTGACTACTGTTGGAGCATCAAGCGAGAATGTCCACAAACTGAACACTCCAGGAAAAGCTATAAGAAGAAATTTTTACCATAATATCTTTTATTTATTTTTTGTATAAACACAATTTATCTTTTAATAATATGTTAACCTCTGTATGAATAAAATATTCTAATCTATTTGGTCAGATCTCACTTTATTTCCTTTCGTATGTACACTTTTAAAGTAAAATGAGGGGTATGCTGTAGCTTAAAAACTTGACGTGATAGATAAAAACTGAATATTTTTGAATTCAGAAATGAAAAATTAGTCAAAAACAAGTCACAGATCCTAGTCAACAAAATTGCTATTCCCCAGTGTTATTAGATCCAAATCTCGAGGTTCAATAGGGAAATCCCATATTGCAACTTGACGTAAAGTGTCCGCAATCAAAGTTTCTTCTTCGGTGTCAATTAATCTATTTTGAATAGTGCCACGAGGTATTTTCCTCTTTTTACTTTCTTTGGTTTGAGACATGCCCTTTTTAATGTCTTTTAGTGCTTTTTTAGGTCATCGTCATTATAATTGCGATAATTACGCGCGCCTAATGCACTGACGTATTTATGAGATATTGTGTCGCAAGATAACCTCCCGTAACAAAACTCAATCACGCACAGACAGGTTAGCGCCCGCGTTTCTTTTTGCCACACCCGCGATTTGCTTCCAAGGCTCGGTACCAATATCACCCCAGTTTACGGTACTATGTATCATTACTTGACAAGCGGAGGCCAGAAATTGAGGAAAAACGGCCGCATTTTCTCAAAGTTTCTCAAAGAAAAAACAGAGCTCTTCAGCGAATG
The DNA here is from genome assembly GCA_031761425.1 of Cosmopolites sordidus. NCBI lineage: Eukaryota > Metazoa > Arthropoda > Insecta > Coleoptera > Curculionidae > Cosmopolites > Cosmopolites sordidus. Next base: position 54,096 of record JARFXV010000554.1, on the reverse strand, counting down.
AGGAGGACTGTTTTGTAGAACAAGATGTCAACTAATATTTGGACGAAATAAAACGATGGGAGCATCGTCGGGAAAAGTATATTTTCAGACCCTGGTATAGAAGATATTTTTGGGAAAAAATATTGAAAATTAGAATTTTCCGAAAAGCGAAAAAAAGTGTTATAATAAAAAAAATATTTTATTGAATGAAGCATAAAAAAATAATATGTTAGAAAATCAAAAAGACTTCTCATACTCTTCACTTCGAACGCTCATTTTTCCACTAGAATTATTTCCAAAATATTTTAGTTTAATACTTGTAACTGGGTTAAGAAGAATATAAATTCTTCTATATTGCAAAATTATTCTCAAACTAACTTATTTAAAATTTAAAATTTAAAATTGTACGTAATACCATTATAATTTTTCGCGTTAGTTCGGAACGATTCTCCTAGCGCGGAAAGACCACGGAACGCGAACGCGTATAACAAATTCATTACACACGCCGGAACTTTGTTAATTTGTCGAATTCCATCTAAAGTTTTTGTTTACCGCCGTCGAACCGGACTTTTATTTAAATTTGTTGCATGTTCAGCATCGACCTGTGAACTTACAGATCGGGTTTAATTCGGGCCTGACACGAGGGCCACTGCTTGTCGGTTTCAGTTGTGCAATCGAACAAGCGGCAAATGCACCCCAATATGTTCTATTTTGAATATTTCTTTTGTTCTTTTTTGTTAAAAAAGGAACGATTGATTAGAGTGTTTGAGTTTAGTACAATTTTGTTTTATTTAAATACAAACTTATGATAACTATTTTCACTTTTTTTACAGCTGCTCTAAATAAATGGTTCGATCTACAGCTGAACCATTTTCTTAGATTTTGCAACCATGGTATTCTTGCTCTTCCCACGCTTGTTCTTCCTTCTATTTTTCCCTACATAATCATTTAAATACTTCATAATGTTTTCTGCTCATTACGCGAACGAAATATTCTAGTTTGCATGTCTTTCGGGTTGTTATTATAGCCTAATTATTGAAGAAAGAAACTAAACCCAAACATATTCACGCATATTGCACGTGATATTTGCAGGACCGCACTAAGGACTGACCTTTTTGGGCGGGGTATAGCTAAAATCGACAACTTCATCAGCCGTTTCAGACATTTTATGGAAACAATATATAATTATTAATAAAGCGAAGGCAATTCAATAAATTAAAAAAACTCGCGTCAGTGTATGAATTACTGCCGCCGACCCTGTATTTCTGTCGAACGGCAGCCTGCCTATCATCTGGGTTTTCATTGGGGGTTTAAATCGGCTCGATCGATTCCCCCCAATAGCAGGGGCGTTCAGCGTTTCTGGCTAAAATATCACGTGCTGATCACGCATTGGTCATTGTTTATGACGACTGTCTTTCTTCGGTGAATAGACTTTAGTACCCTTTCGGTAGATATTCTATAAATGACCTCTTTTTTTTTGGCCTGCAGAAATCTTCTAGGATGCCATAAATAAAATAAGAAACAATATACAGGCATAGTGGAGCTTACAGAGGAAGCGGAAACAAACTTTGATCATCTAAGAGAGATTTTTTTATATAATCCTTCCCAATTTTCTTTAAAAGATCATTAGCTCATTGCATGGAATAAACTACGAATAGAACATTGCAGACTCACCCATGGTTATATGATGGACAACAGCGTCACCCCCCCTCCCCCCATGTGAAGGTCCTCCTACAGTGCGTCATGTCGTGGTGAAATGTGACGAGTTGAATCATCTCAGGGTCTCCTGTAGTTTAGGGGGCGATCTAGCTCAGGTATTAACGAAATCAAATATCGAACATGCTTTGAACTTTCTCAGATTGGCGAACTTATATCATAGAATCTATTCAATTCCTCGTCAATTCTTTCTAGTCTAATTATGACAGTCATATCTAATTGTAGTAGGGTAAGTCGTACTTAGAATAAGACTTCAGTGAAGACATCATAAACTATATAGAAAAATACTTAATAACGAGAGATAATATTAAAAAATAAAAACTACAAACTGCCCAGTCTAAGATCAACTTACAATCAATATTTTTTGGAATCATCATAGTCTCAAAGTCGAACTTAATTACCAAATAAATTACACATAGAAAACCAAAATTACAATTTCGTAAGAAACAAAATTACACTTATAAAATTATTGACATTGAACACATATATCACACATATATTTCTTCATCTTACTTTCCGCGTCAGCACATATGTCATGTACCCAACCTTTACATTTCATACATTGGATCATGTTTTCTTTCCTTTACGTGTTGTCAAACTAACCCTACAACAAAAAAATGTAAGATTGCAATGGGCTCGAGAAATTATGGATCATAGTACTAACTGGAATAACGTGATGTTCTCCGATGAAGTGAGAATTGGCTTGGTTTCTGATTCACGAAGAACATTAGTTGGAATAGCTATAAGTCGACCAGCTCGACTGGGAACAGCTCAGCTACGTATCCCATTTGCAGGTGGGAGCGTGATGTTTTTGGGGTGGTATTATGAGGGGTACACAGACACATCTACTGGTCCTGGAGACAAAAGGATGGAGACAAAAGTCCTGGAAAAAATGAGAAAGTTTTAAATACTGTTGTGCGTCTGGTCCGAGGCTCAATAGGCAACGGATCTGTTTTCATGGATGATAACGCATCTCCTCATCGAACAGCAGCTGTATAAATTTTTCTTGACCAACCAAGTTAGGGTGGCCAGCAAATTCCCCTGACATGAATGTCATTGAAAATCCTTAAGACATTTTGAAAACATGCATCAAGAAATGAAACAATCCTCCTCTTACCCTTCGAGAACTAAAAGATGCTGCTCGTGAAAAATGGGAGAGAATTCAAGAAGCCCAAATTGATATTTTAATCAACAACATGCCTACAAGCATACATACAAAACCATTAACAAACTACTGCTTATTAATTTTATTGAAAGTTGTTCTTTTTATTTTTAAATAACTTTTGAACGCAATTGCTACATTATAATTTTTTGACTCCAAAATAATAAATCAATTTTACACACATTTTTCATTTGGTGTCGAGTGTTATTTGGTACCAGTAACAGTTGTAATAAAATGATGATAACTGAAACGAGTAAAAGAAAAACTTAATATCCATAAAAAAGTGAAATGTTTGAACATTCCAAACTTTTGGACATATGCGTATATTTAAAAATGGATGTTGGTATATATGAAATCGATAAACTCTGACACCGTTTGATCGACCACCATGAAAATTGGCACATCTAAGTATTTTTTCATTGAGAAGGTTTTTATGCTATCCATTTTGTTGTAACTCGCGACTAGATGGCGTTGCAAGACATCAACTTCTATACGGTATAACCGATATGAAAATTGTACCTGACCACTAGATGGGGCTGTAACGCATCAACTACACCTTAATTACATCTTTCCCTGCTTATAGCATTAAAAATGTAAAAATACTTCCGTACAATAGACAATATGGCTCAATGGATGTAGTTAAAATTGAAAGCAAATTTGTATAGGGGGGCTAGCTTAACTGGACAAAGCCCTCGATACGTAATCGAACGATCTGGGTTTGAGTCCCAGTCCGATTTTTTTTTAATTTATCTATAAACTCCCATCGATAAGGTTCATTCCTTTTATTTCTCTCATTTTTTCTCTCTTCTCTCTTTTGCCCCATCTCTTCTACGTAAAGTTTGGAACCCTTCATGTATTCTACACAAGTATAGTATCTATATATGGCGCTGCAGGACATCAACTTCTACACCGTATAACCGATCGCTATGCAAATTGGTATACATAGATATTTACACACGGTGAATATTTTCGCGCTATCCACTGTGTTGTACCTCGCCACTAGATGGGGCTGTAGCACATCAACTTCTACATCTTAACTACATTTTTTACTGCTTACAGTATATAAATTTACCACCTACACACACACACACACACATATATATATATATATATATATATATATATATATATATATATATATATATATATATATATATATATATATATATATATATATGACAATTCCTACAATATATTTGTTTTGTCGATGCAATGGTTCATAGCTATGCTAGGATATGATTGGTGGCGCTGTAGTCAAGTTTCTATATTTATTAAACGAAATAATTAATATTTACACAATTTACACATTAATGTGATGTGTACATCAATTATATATTATTGAGGTAATCAACTCAACATCTTCATTATTTAGTGTTAAAAAAAGTAATTTAATATCAATTAGATACAACAATAAAATAGGGGCCAAAAAAAGGGCAGAACTATGTCTGCCGGGCTAGTTAGTACTCTACAAAAACAAATAATTTATTGTATTGGAAACTTTATATTTAGTTATAAATATTTAGAAAAGTTACTTAATTAAAATAACATGAATTAAATTGTTCATTATATTTTAATAATTTGTTAAATGTTTAATAACATCGGTAGCCCTGATTCTATTCAGCAATAATCCCTTTGTAATTGGAAACATAGGATAGCACTTGGCTGTGTCTATTGGACTGGTGGTTTTATCCGATCAATTACACTAATGTATGAATATATCTATATATATATATATATATATATATATATATATATATATATATATATATAATACGAGCCCAAAAATAAGACGATTGCGATAATATTATAAAATGTATTTTGGCTGCGAACATGGATATATGTATGTCTCATAAAATTTGATATGCGAATTAAAACCGACAGTTATGTTATCCTAAAATTTTGTTATTAATTTATTTGTGTGGGAGGTTGTTAGGGGAACACGAATTTTCAATATTGAATTTCAATATTTATGAAATTTTGTTGTGGTGGGAATATTGAATAGGTCGAGTGCTATTTGAAAAGTTATAAAAAAAACTATTTTTATTTTCAATATTCTGTTGTTCCCGAATATTTTGCAAGTGAATATTAATACTTTCTATAATTGGAACCCGAAACATATTTGCAGGTATCCAAATATTCAAAAATAGATAATTCGATATATCTTTTATGAATGCTTCCACAAAACTAATTAACGGTGTACCATAATTATTTGCGAACACAATTTAGATATATAAATATATATATATATATATATATATATATATATATATATATATATATATATATATATATATATATATATACATATATATATATATATATATATATATATATATATATATATATATATATATATATATATATATATATATATATATATATATATATATATATATATATATATATATATATATATATATATATATATATATATATATATATATATATATATATGATAAAATAATGATGAAAGAAGCAAGGTAAACATTTTAAACTTTGCCGAATAATAACCCATGGTGGTTCCAAGGGTAGTTTTTTTTTAAATGAAATAAAAAAAAATAAGTTGGTCAATTTTAACAAACTTATTCTTAAAATTTACAAAAATTAAATTTCTGCTCTTCATCAATTTTTCCCGAAAAAGCGCCTGATCAACAGGCAAAGAGATATGTGGGAGGAGGCTCCGTCCTGTTGGAACCAAGTGCCTTGAGTGTATCCTTCAAATTCATCCAAAGCAGGAATAAAAAAAGTTTGAAGCTAACGTTGATAATTCACTGTTACTGCGCGGCCTTGGTGGTCTTCGAAAAGAAAGGGGCCGATTATTTCGGATGCCGACATTGTAGCCCAAACTGCCCAAACGACCAGGTCAACCGAAAAAAAATTAAGATGCCGAATAGGAAGCATTGTTAGAACAAAACGATATGCAAACTCAAAACAAATGGCTAAGAGGTTAAATGATGGTCGCCGAACCATTTGTGATCGTCTACATGGCATGACAAAGATCCAAAAAGCCAAAAAAAAGGATAGTACATCTGCTGAACGACAGACAGATGGGAAAGTGAAAAACGATGTGCGAAGTTTTGCTTTCTCGGCATGAAAGAAAGATTTTTTTGTACCGAATCATGACTGGGGACAAAAAATATTCCCAGAAACCAAAACACAGAAGATCGTGGGTTGACTAGGACAACCATCAACATCGACCGCAAGATCGAATCGCTTTGCAAAGAAGAAAATGCTGGGCATTTGGTGGGATCAGAGGGGTGTCGTGTACCATGAGCTTCTGAAACCAGGTAAAACACTTAATACCGTTCGCTACCGTCAACAAATGGATAGTTTGAACCATGGATTGATCGAAAAGCGACCAGAATAGGATACAAAACATAGAAAGTGATTTTGCAGCACGACAAAGCCCCATCACACAGCGCGAAAGCGGTCAGAGACACCATTTCTGCACTTGGCAGAGAACTCTTGTCCCACCCGCCGTACTTACCAGACTTGGGCCCTTCCGACTACCACTTCTTTTTATAGATGTCTTACGCACTTTACATGAAACACTTTAACAATTACGGATATGTCGAAAAATTGATTCAAGACTGAACCACCTCAAATGATGTAAGGTTTTTCTGGGAGGGCATCCATACATTGCCAGAGAGATGAGAAAAATGGGCATCTAGATATGGCGTATACTTTAAATAAGCCATTTTTACCTTGTTTCTCAAATGTCGGGCTGGCTCGGACGAGCTCTTTAATCGTCGGATACAGAGCGCCACAAAAAGTAGGAAAAACGACATGTAACAAAAAATCTAGCAGGAGAACCCGGGGGTTCCTAAGGAAACTAGGTAGCTCTAACCCACTAGCTCGTGACCCACCGGAAGTATCGGCGGACCAAATCGCTGCACGAGCTGTAGCTCTTTCTAAAGCCTCGAGTAGCAACAACAGAATGCAGACATTAATAAACAATTGACAACCCACTCCAAACAAGTCCTCCCTGATTACTTGTAATCCACCCTAATCACTCCAGGCCAGACCATTCACTGCGTGGTAAGACTCCTGGTTGCATGGAATTGGCTTCGAATTCGTCAAAAACTGCGGGAAAAACACAAGTGTGTGTGCTGTGGTTAAGTAAATACTACTCCGACATCCTACTAACCAGACATATTCCAGTGGAACTCTGGACATCCAAAATAATCGCACTCCCCAAACTAAACAACAACTAAACAAAAACTACCGCTCGATAGCTATGTTAAGTTCATGCTACAAACTTCTAGAAAGATTGTTACTAAATCGATTAGGCTCACTGATACTGGAACATACTCCTATTGAACAGGCTGGATACAGACCCCATCGCAGCTATGTGGACCAGGTACTCAGCTTAACAACACATATTGAGACAGGGTTTCAAGAACGGCTGAAGACTTCTGTGGTGTTTGTTGACTTGACTGTAGCATATAGCACGGTTTGGAGAGAAAATTGTCTATACAAATTCCTCAACCTTATACCATGCAGCCGGATAACAACTTTATTAAACAACATGCTCTGCGACAGACCCTTCCAAGTAATAACAGAAAAGAAAAAAAGCAAATTAAGACACCTTAATAAGGGGTTTCCTTAAGAATCGGTACTCGCACCTGTCCTGTTTAACCTGTATATCTCAGACATGCCATACACAACTTCAACAAAATTTGGGTATGCTAACGACGATTACTATCCGCAGTAAAACCATAGAAGAAGCTAGTGACATATTATCAGAAGACCTGTCTGTATTGGGAAAATATTTCCCTGACTGTAGATGAATTTCTGATGAATATGAAATGAAACATGAATAAAACTGGAGTGTCGTGCTTCCACCTCAATAACAAACAAGCAGGCCTGGAGCACCAAGTATACTACGTTACAGTCCCTATGTTTACCCGCTACGTTACAGTCCCTATCCAAAATACCTAGGAATAACAATGGATCGAACACTTTCGTATAAAAAAGATCTGAGGAATATCGCAGTTAAAATAAAAACTCAAAATAATATAATTCACACATTTTGTGATACCACGTGGGGCGCAAATGCATATACCTTTAAAACATCAGCCCTTAGTCTGGTCTACTCGGTTGCTGAATACTTCGCTCTCAAAATAATCAATGACTCTTTAAGAAGCACACCCCTAGCTTGGCTCCCCATTCTGAGTAATATTGCTCCTCCTACTATCGGCAGACAGGAAAGGCTAGTCGGGGAATGCAATAAAATATCAAATTCCCATCTCCCAATACACAATGACTTACCTGTTGTCGGCCTGCGAAGACTGAAATCCCCCACTACTGTTAGCAGAACAACTTCTCGAAGAAAATTTCAACCTTAATGCTAAATGGAGGGAATTCTGGTATATTTCGGGTCTGAGTCAGCCGGCCCATGTCATCGACCCTACAGCACCCTTACCAGGAATGGAGGTTCTCCGCCACGTGTGGAAGACCTTAACAGAATAAGAACATGCCACGGCATATGCCGTGACTCTACAAATGGGGATTGACTGAATCGTTGACTTGTGACTGTGGAGAACTCCGCCAAACCCTTCATCACATCGTGGCTGAGTGCCCTCTTACAGCATATGGTGCTGAAATGAATAATTTCTTTGAAGCCACACACTTCATGTTGGAATGGATCAATAGCCTCGATTTTACAATTTGATGCACTTATTGTGATGTGTCTTCGGTTTTGTATATGTATTTTAATTTTTGTCTTTTACAATTTAATTTGTTAATGTGTTATATTTTAATGTATATTTTTTATCTTTTTGTTTTTAGTTTTTCATAGTTTATTTTATATTTTATCTCTTTTTTTGTGTTTTACAATTTAATCTGCTTATGCGTGATATATATATATATATATATATATATATATATATATATATATATATATATATATATATATATATATATATATATCTGATTTAAATCCATGTGAGCCATATGCTAAATAAATAACGTGTTATTTTTTTTAAGAAAAAATTTATAATTATTAACGGTCACCCTTGGTCTGTCGAAAATGCTTTAAAATGAAATATAAAAACATATTTATAACTTAGACAAACATATTTGAGGGAAAAAAAAACGAAATGAACTTTTTCAGAATCAAAAAGAAGTATTGATGTCGACGAATTTATATCGTATCGTATGTAGTGTTTGCAATGTAAATGTCAAACGAATATGATTACAGTTCCAATTATCGTCCATCACGTTTTAAACGTGTTATAACCGGGAAACAGTGAACAGATAACTTTTTTGTTCAAAAATAAATGTGATGGATGCGACGGTGACCGGACACTTCCGAACGAGCAATAAACCGTAAAACAAACAGACGATATTTTACATCCCGCATAATGCGCTTTTATTATACATTCAGTCACCCCTACCTTTCGAGAATTTATCATACGGCATTATTCCCGAACCCTTATAGTCCGGCGCAATAAAGGAGAGTTAATAAAGATCAATTTTAACCACCATATTTCATTCCGAATAATTTTGTACGCATCCGGCTCGGGAATAAATAGAGCGTCAGCTCGAGAATTAATCAAAATTTATTCGAAAATAAGAAAGTAAGGAAACGACGAAGTAGGTGATGTGATGCATTCATCATTCTAGTTTTGTTTGCTTAAATATTATCAACTGGAATGACTGATATGAAATGATGCGGTCACATTCGCAAATGAAGGGAGACATCGCTTTTTCAAATTTATGACTTCATACTACTAAAAGTTCATTCTAATTGTTAAAGAACTGGTTTTACCAGGTGTGGCGGTTAATAATGCTTGATTTTTTTAAGAGGTGGCGCTGGAAACAACGGTCGGTTCACACTTTAATCTCTATTGTCGTTTTGTTGCTATGAAAGTACCTGTTTCAAAACGTCATTGATGTTGAAACGATTTTGAGCTAGCGTCATATTTTTTTGTGGTAAGCATGTTGAGTTTCGAGCCAAATAAAGAGCGGCACGTACTGCTTTTATTGTTCTATCAAAAGATAAATGCCCCTGTATACTTGTGGAAACTTACAGTGACAATGTCCCAACGCAAGACGCTTGAGGGTGTTTGCAAGAAAAGGTGGTGATTTCGACTTGAAAGACAAAGAACGCCCAGGCTAACCGAAAAAAATTGAAGATGCCGAATTGCAGGCTTTGTTGGAAGAAGAATATATGCAAACTCAACAACAAATGGCAGAGAGATTAAATGTTGGTCGCCGAACTATTTGTGATCTTCTGGATGCCATGGGAATGATTCAGAAGGCAGGAAAACGGATATCACATCAGCTGAACGACAGACAGGTGGAAAAGCGAAAAACGGTGTGCGAAGTTTTACTTCCTCAGTATAAAAGAAAGACTTTTGCATCGAATCGTGACCCGAGACAAAAACATAGGTTGACCCAGGACAACCATCAACGTTGATTGCAAGATCGAATCGCTTTGGAAAGAATACAATGCTGTGCATTTGGTTGGATCAGAAGGGTGTCATATGCCATGAGCTTCTTAAACTAGGTGAAATAGTTAATACCGTTCGTTACTGTCAACAAATAATCAATTTGAATGATGCATTGATCGAAAGGCGATTAGAATGGGCTACAAGCAACGGAAAAGTGATTTTGCATCACGACAACGTCCTATCACACTCAGCGAAATCGGTCAAAGACGCCACCATTTTTTTTTTTCAATTTTTTTCGATATAGGCCGACCAGATATCAAAGGTCATTTCGTGGCCAAGACGTTGGTAACACCTGGTGAAATTAGTCAATATAGAGATCCTGTCCAAAGGCAACACATCCGAGAAGACTAAGAGTCTCTTGAAATGTTCGGTGAGGTGAAAGTGGGTAGGATAAGATGGTACAATTAAGTTATATTAGATATAAAATATTAAAATGGAAGGAGATTGATAAAAATGATTATGTACAGGTTAAAATTCTAACTGAATAGGTCAAGGATAGTAAAATAGAAATGTATTGAACATATAATATTAGGACAAAACAGAGAATACAAAAGACATTTACATTTTTATACTTATAGTGCTGACTAGAATTATATTTTGCGATATAGATTAAGCCTCTTTTGAAAATCTACAAGATGTTGGAAATTATCAACTGAAAGGATTAGAGGCAGGTTTTGTTCTAGGTTGCAGGATGCTCTGAGGATGTTTAGTTCCTGACAGTCCTGTATCATGTGAAGGAGTGTTAATGATGTATCACACCAGGGGCACATAGGAGAGGCTTTACCCTCCATGAGATAACTATGGGATCATCATCATTTAGCCATTGTCGATCCACTGCAGGATGAAGGCCTCCCCAGTATACTTCCAACTCTCGCGGTCCTGAACTCTTCTCTGCCATTCGGGTCCAATATACTTGATGATGTCATCGATCCATCGTGTTTTAGGTTTTCTTTGTGGATGCTTATGATCAAGCTGTATTTATCCCAGGATTGCTTTGGTCCATTTGTCGTCACATCGCCTCGCTTTATGGCCTACCCACTTCTATTTCAGTTCCTTTACCTTTCCAATAACGTCACATACTTTTGCCTGTTCTCTGATGCATGTGCAGGTCCTTCTGTCCTGCTTTGTAATGCCAAGTGTGTCCCCTCTGCGCTACTCGAAGTTTTTGGGTTTATTGTGATGTTAGTGTGATGTTTCATTTCCGTATGTCAGTACAGGCAGCACGCACTGATCAAAAACTTTTCTCTTTAGACAAGGGGAGTTTGCTCTTAAATACTATATTGAACCTGCCAAATAGCTGCCAACCACACTTAACACGTCATTCCACTTCCCGGGCAGTATCACCCTCCATTGAAATCTTTAGCCCGAGACATATGTAGTGGTCCACCACTTCTAAATCGCTTCCTAAAATATTTCCTCATCTGTTTTCAGCAGATTTGTTGAACATAACCTGGCTCTTTTTCAGGTTTATTTTCAAACCGAATGGTTCTCCCGCCCTTTGCATTTCTTGTTTGTGTTTTTGTAGTTCATCTGGGTCTTGCGATAGGAGAACGACATCATCCGCAAATCTACGGAGGCTTAACTATGCACCATTCACTTTTATTCAATTCTGTTCCAAATCCAAATTACGGAATACCTCTTCAAGGCAGGCTGAAAAAAGAACAAACGATATTGAGCCACCCTGCCGAACACCCCTTTGTATATTGATTTTAACTTCATCCATGCGAACTGTCGCTGTAGCTTCATTATATATGGATCTCAGTAGGTTCACATAGGCTTTGTCTATCCCTTGGTTAACCAATGCATCTATTATGGCTTGCTTTGATATTGAGTCAAAAGACTTTTCATAGTCAATAAAAGCCAAGCACAGTGGCATGGTGTATTCATTGTGCCGTTCTATTGTGCCGAATCCACTTCTGAATCCTGCTTGCTCTTTTGGTTGTGCGTCATTCGGTGTTCTTAATATTCTTTTAGTTATTATCTTGGTGAAAACTTTGTACAATACTGATACGAGGCTTATTGGATGGTAGATTTTTAAATCTTCCTGTGCTCCTTTCTTATGAAGAATAATCACTTCAGCATTTTTCCATAAGTTGGGTATTTTTTGTTCTTTGAGGCATTTCGAATACAATCTTGCTAGTATTTTATGCAAAGTTGGACCATCAGCTTTCAACATTTCAACCGTTACACTGTCTTTTCCTGGAGCCTTTCCATTCTTCATCGCTTCTACACCATTTGTTACTTCATCCAATAGGATATCTGGCATTTGCTCTTTCGTCGGCATTACTCTAATTGACTGGTTCTGATCTTCAACTTTGAATAAAATCTTCTGATAACCTCTAACATTTCCGTACGTTCCCTATACACTCTGCCATCCTTACGCATCAAGGCAAACATTTGTGCTTTTATTTCTCAGCTTGTGTTTTGCTTTGTTGATTCCTTTGTTTTCTTCTAGTGTTTTTTGAACTAGCTGCATGTTGAACCGACGCATTTCTTCTAGAATACGTCTTCTTATGGTTTTGCAAAGCTCAACGTATTCGACTCTGTCAAAAAGACTCCTTGTATTTCTCATTGTACACCGTTTTTTCATTAAATTAAAGGTATCATTGGACATTTTTGACTGTTTGACACTTTTTTCTGCTGATGCGATTACAACAGCCGTTTCAAGCATATTGTCTATGATTTTTTCATACTGATTTGTTATTTCCATCTCCTCTTGATTTTGCAACAAAGCAAAGCTGTTCGATAAAGCAATCTCAAAATCGCTGTCCCTTTGAAGCAACTTCCCAGAATTCAATTTGTCCTTCTTCAATCTTAGAATTTTTGTACATTCTCTTCGACAGTTTATCCTAACCTTTGCTCGTACCATTCTATGGTCATTTCCGACATTAAAACGGTTAAGGACAGTACAATTACAAAATATTGTTTTATCGTTTGACATGATGTAGTCAATTTTACTTGTGAGACCAGTTGGACTTTTCCACGTGCTGCTTTTCTGCTGATTTTTTTCTTATGAAACGAGTTCATAATATATAGTTCTTGTCCTTCCGCAAAATCAACCAATCTGTCCCCTCTATTGTCCCGCTCACCACTTCCATATGGGCCAGTTACATTTTCACCAGTTCTTGCTTTTCCAATTCCAAGCATTAAGGTCACCCATCAAAATTTTGTATCTGCGCTTCTCGTTGTCTAGAAGCTGAGCCACATCATCATAAAATATTTCCCATAGCTTATTAGCTTAAACTTTTTATTCAGTTGAATGACTCATTGGGTTAGTAGGTCAGATTTACTTTTAAGTTTTACGATATTGTCCTTCAACTTTCGGTTAATGAGGAATCCAATTCTACCACATCGTCAATTTTCAGTACCCCGGTTGTAAAGTACGTGGCCAGTTGTTTCCAGTTTGATTAGCTCTTCGCCCTTTCTTCGTATTTCACATAGTCCTATGATGTCCCAATGTATACTGTCAAGCTCGATTAACAATTCTTGCAGTCGTTCATCCGTTTTCATTGACCGAATATCGAGAGTTTCAATGTCCAAAGTCCACTGGCAGCCTGATCAAACCCCTGTGTATAGATGTTCATTGTACTTGATTGAATACCAGAAAAGGATGTTATTACAGCCGTTGGTCATTGTGGTCAGAATTGAACCATGTTTGAGCATTTTCTGGAATAGAGCTAATTCCATAATTGCATCGACGTGTTACTACTTTCTTGACATGGGTGATTATTCTAATAGGATAACCTTCTTTAATGCTTTCTCTGTCCTTTTTCGTACCAAATAACAAATCTTGCATTTTTATGGATAGTTATTCACGGATGGTGTTGTATGTTGAAGAGTTTTTTTATGAACAATCTCATTTTGAGTACTGAGAAGTACTTGGGCTTTATGACGTTTCGACAAGATTATATTCGTCATATATACACTTGAAAATGACGAATGCGATCTTGTCGAAACGTCGTAAAAACCTAAGTACTTCTCAGTACACTGGAAGATATTTACCACTAAGCACCAAAACATTTTTTATACTTCTCGACGCGCGTTTCGCTAACCATGTTAGCATCATCAGGAAATGATTTAATAATCTTAATTTTTCATCTCCTGATAATGCTAACATGGTTAGCACATAGCGTGTCCAGAAGTTTTGAAAAAGTGATTTTGTATTTTGTGGTAAATCTCTTCGAGTTTAGTGTTTCACACTGAAGGATCCAATGGAAGAATTGATACTTCTCAGTACTTAAAAGGTTTTCCAATAAGAGGGTCAGAACTTTAGCAGGCACAATAACTGCTAAGTATTATTCGGTAATTTGTATTATATCTTGGTTTTTTATCAATGGTATTACTAGGTGCTATCTGACATATACGTAAAGTTTACCACTGTTGATTGTGTACGTACTCAGAATGTTTTGTCATACGGACGCTATTTGTGTTGTTTAGTGACTTGAAAATTTCATCTTAGTGAAAAAATTGAATTAACTCGTGAGAATTTTCGTGTGATAATTTACTACGATTTTCGACGTGGATTATCTCAACAACAGTGTATCGATCAACTCACTTCCTTTGGCGATGAAGCACCATCAAAAAACTGTATATCACTGGTTTAGTGACCGAATTCAGTCGTTCGCTCACGGTCGAATTTAAAGAACGTCGTGGAAAATCGATTGTTTTGCCAGAAAACATCGATATCGATAATGTGCGCGAAGTGATGAAGCAACATCATCATCGATATCTTTTGGTCCTTTCCGGAAAGAATAAACTATGTGGTTAACGATTTTCAACGCCAGAAGAAGCGGCTGATGCGTTCAAAATGAACATGGACTGAAGAGTCCCACATTTGGATTCTTAGTCGAAGCGGACAATACTTGAAAATGCCAAATGAGATTTTGGCGAAACGTCGTGAATCTTCACAGAATGAATGGATTGATACCCGGAATGGTTTAGTCATCATTTTTCAATCATTTTTCTCAATCATTTCAAGCATTTTTTTGATTATATTATGGTATCGTTTGATATTATCATGATATCGTCCAAATCTCGCAAATCTTAGATAGTTTAAACATTTACCATTTATATTCATTCCCATATCTTTCCGGTTTAGTTCTTAAAAAATGTCTTCTAATATCAATATGAATAATTTCGGAGATAGTGTGTCACCTTGTCTTGCCCCTTATTGATCTTGATGAGTTTGGTATGAGTATGAGTATCTATTTGTACTGTGATTTGAAATGTACTGTTAATATTCTGTATAAGAGTTCTGTAGCGGTGATATATTATGAATTTGATAAGGCACTGTTCTTCTCAACTGGCTAGTAATCGTCTTGTTGATGAGTCTGTTTGTTATTATTTTGGTGAGAAGTTTATAGAGCTGTGACAATAGAGAAATTGGTCTATAGTTTCCTATGTTATAAACGTCGCCTTTCTTCAAAATTAGTATTGTCAGAGATTTATTCCAGTCACTTGGTATATCTTCTTCAGTTAAGCGTTTATTAAGAAGGATTTTAAGATATTTTATAATTTGTTGCCTTCTTTAATCAGTTCAGGTATTATATTATCCTTTCCTGGGGTTTTGTTTCTGTTCATTTGTCTTACTGATTCGGATATTTCGCCATCGATTATGTCAGACACTTCTTCGGAGTTCACATTTGTTATTTTTTGGTTTAGAACCTTCTGGGAATGTTCCTTTGGCATGTTCTTCGTTTCATATAGTTTACCATAAAGCTGTTCTGCTGCTTTGATCATGGCTTTTTTGTATCTGACTATTGTTTTGCTATCGTCCCTTACTCCAATGAAGTTCTTCTTTCCTTTCCGCTGCCATAGGCTTTGTACATTTTTGTTGTCTTCTATGATCTGCTCGATTATTATTTCTTGGCGTTTCAGGCCTTCTTTTATCTATTTTTGAAATGCTTTATTTAATTCTCTATACTCTGCCATGCCTTCTTTAAGGATAATATTTGTTATATTTGTATTCAGTTCATCTAAGTTATAATTTATTGTTCGATCTCATCATAGGAAATTCCAAGTTGTTGTTGATATTTTTCTCTATTGTCTACTATTTTGTCTGCGTCAATTAGTGGTTGGATCGCTATCTTTAGGAATTGTTCCTTTTTGGTTTTTATATTTAGTTTGTCTCTTACGAAATGATGGTTACTCCCTCTCGCAGAAGTTAGAATGTAGTCGATCTCGTTCTTGGTTCTTCCATCCAGTGCCATCCATGTTCACTTGTATGTTAGCCCCTTCATAAAAAAAGTATTCATAGCAAACAACTTTTGTTCCTTCATGTATTTCATTAGTAGTTCTTCTCCTTCATTGCGGATCCCAATTTCAAATTCTCCTATCTTATCTTCAGTTGTTTCTCTTTTTCCGCCCAACTTTGCTTTAAAATCTCCAAGCACAATTGTATAGGTACTTTGGTATAGTACCTATACAACTTTGGTATACTTTGGTATAGTACTTTGGTATAGTACCTTTGGTATAGTATAATTGTATAGGTACTATAATGGCACCTGTTATTTGTTCGTATATACCCTTCACTTCTTGGTCTTCCTGGGTTGAAGTGGGTGAATATACTTAGATCAATTTTAATGTAGTGAACTGTAATATTCCCATCGTAATTGATATTACTTTTCCTGAAAGGGCCTCATATCTCTTTATCTTGCTGATGACCTTCTTGTTAATGAGGAATCCAACTCCGTCTAGTGTTTCATTGTTTCTTCCTTTATGAAATAGATCATTCTATATACCACTATATATCACTCTATATACCATTTAATGTTACTTAGTGCCTCTTCCAACTTTGTTAATGTTTCTTCGGTCGCCATAGATTGTATGTTATAGGTACCCATATCGAATATCGTGCACGGTTTTTATTTTGTCCTGTAGCAGCCTGGTCTAACCCAGATATTCTTTGCACCCTCTGCTCCTTGACTGGATCGGTCGCTGCCTTAATCGGGGTCTTTAGAGCTGCTGGGGACTGAGATCCCTTTAGTACATTTTTCTTTCATGGAAGGTTATAGGTGAATAAAACACCACGTTCGCCAGTGCGTCTTAGGCCCGGTTCTACAATGAAAGTATATACCTGGTATAAGCTATACCTGGAATAAAGTTTGAAACGCCTCTTCTGCAATCGTCGAGCAAAGCTATTCTCGGTAAAAATCGTCAGATTATAGTTGAATTTGGGCGGATATACTTCGAATATAGTTATTCTTGCTTTCTATTGGCCAGCTTCAGTTGTCAGTATTAATAAACATAACCTGTCCTTTATTTATATTCTACAGTTTTATGCATTTTTAATTCTGATGAAAGTGATTTTGAAGATGTAGTTTTAATTCAACGGCCAAAAGTATTTAAACATCGGTATGAAAAAACATAAATATATATATATATATATATATATATATATATATATATATATATATATATATATATATATATATATATATATATATATATATATATATATATATATATATATATATATATATATATATATATATATATATATATATATATATATATATATATATATATATATAGTTATACGATTTTTAATGTAATTATGATTTTTAATGCATTGTTTAGGCCCGATTATTTCGTGGAGTTTGACGACCTTGAGTTTTTTAAACGTTTTCGCTTACAAAAACGAATTTGTGTAATGTTGCTGAGTTTTGTTGGAGATGAAATTAAATCTGCAATCGTAATGGGGCGATAAAACCTGCAACAAAATTGTTTTTGACATTGGGTTTTTACGCTACGGGTAGTATGTTACTTGCAGCTGGAGATTTCGTAGGAGTAAGCAAAACATCTTCAAGTATGATTGTCACCAAGGTAACTTTAGTGATTGCATCATTATGTAGAAGGTTCATCAAGTTTCCAGAAACAGAAGCAGATCGTCACAAATTAAAGGAAGAGTTCTATGTTGTTGCAAGGTTGCACTCATGTTCGTATCAAGATGTTATGGCGTTTGGAAACGCAAGCTTCTTATTCTGGCTAATGGTATGCGTGTGTCATTGGAACATTCCAAGGCGATAATAGTTGCAACTGCTATTCTGCACAATCTTGCAATAGATGAACATGAAGAAGAGCCACCAGTCGAACACGACTTGCATGAGCTGCAAATTGAGCCTCCTATTGTTCAAAATCATGATGTCGGTGAAAACAACAGAATGCGAACATCACTGATTCAAAAACCATTTTTCAAATCTGATATAATTAATATGATTTAATTATGTTGTGTACTGAACACAATGTATTGTTTGTTTTAATTTGTATTTTAGTATGGAATTTTGTCTCCTTATGCCTATGTAGCTATTTTGTTATGTAGCTATTGCAGGTATGCCTACCTAACTATGTAGCTATTTTGTTCGCTTAGAACAAATAAATACTTATCTATAAGGATTGTAAATTGGAAAATTTCTGAAATAAATTTATTTACCTAATTATGTTGTTAGTAAACGTCAAAATAAAAGAAAAAAAGGAATTACATTTTTAACATATTATTTCCGTGCCTCGTAGCCTCGTGATAATACATCAATTTCTAAAATAAATAAAACCCTTTAATGCTAACTATTTATTCTTTATCTATGATGCTAGCTAATTATGTAATATTCACATTTATTAATAAATGATAATTATAAACATAGAATGCCTGTGTGGTTGGCCATACACTGTGATTGGCAAATAAAATTAATTAAGATAGCTGTTCCTTTCTTTCTTTCTTCTCTTTTGAGTTAAGGCTTCAGTATTTTCATTTCCAAGTGATGTTTTTTCTTCCAAGCATTTTTTTCCTTTCTGATTCCTCCAGAAGTGCCATTTGGAAATCAATGAGCTCAATCTTTTTCTGGCCAACTCTTCATGCAGGTGCGCCTGCATCAGATAGGTGCAACACCTACATAGATCAAAGCAAATCAGTTTCTTCCAAGATGCAGCAAGGACGCAGTGGGAAAGTGTTTCCATTCTATATCTTTGGTATTATTGAAAAGGGTGTCTGTTTTCTTGCACTCTGGAATAGAATAATGCGAGGATCACCGGTACTGTTACTATGTAAGACAATTTCTTTACTTGCCTCAATCAAATCTACTAACAGAACAATTTCGTCAATCGTGAAATTGTTGCACCGCTTTTTCTCCATTTTAATAAGATGAAATAATATTTTTATAAAGCGAATAAAACAATTTTATATTTTGTTATCTATCACTTTTATGTTTAAATTGTGTTAGTATAGTTTCATAAAACGATGTTACATTCTCAAATACTACTTTAAAACTAAGGTATTACAGCTGTTTTTCCTATGTACCTAATTTTACCCTTTTATTGGGGTTAATTTATTTACTATATTTTAAATAGTAGGGAATTCCGGAGATCTGTCTGATTATTTAATAGCTGTCTAGACGGGTCTTTATTATATTTACAAATTTCAATTGCTCCCAAATTGTTTAATTTTGTGCTTTTTGGCGCTGTACTGTAAATCGTTCTACGAAACTATAGTCACGCACATTTAAAAATAAAAGTGATAGATAACAAAGCATACAATTGTTTTATTCGATTTAAAAAATGAACTGTCACAAAGTAACGGACAAATCAATCAATAATATTTTTTATAATTTCCAAACCGTTCACGTTAGGTTAGACTTATAAAATCTTATAATTTCCCACGCCTTCAACTGTCAACGATGGCGTAATCCCACCGACTATTTTGACATGTTAGAAGTACCTCGGCGTTATTTTAGTTGGCGTTGTAGGCAATAGGCCAACACCGGATATACTGAGAATAATACCTGGTATAACTTATTCCGAGTATAACTGTTCGCCGTTTATACGCATGCTCCGGATCAGTCGCCATTTTGCTAGTTTTTGCCAGCCTCGCGTATTTCATTCCCTTGGTACATCCACATTTGAAAGGCATTCCCCTATTCGCCACCTGGGGAGGTACCTGATGGGGGACTAGCAACCCACACCGGATTTTTTAGTTACCAAACATTATTTAAATTTCTTGCTTTTGAATCATTTCATTTATCAAAAATTAATGCATTAGATTTTTTTTTTAATTACGTTTGCTTTTTTGCTCAAAAAGCAATATATTTTCGGGCATAAGTTAATCACAAAAATACCAATGAATATTAAATAGGATCCCAAAGCGGAGACAAGAAAAAAAATTATCTGCTGATTGTTCGAAATATATTATTCCGACTGACGTTGCGTCTGGACGACTTACGTCACCGTTCACCATTAAAAACGGCTTTCCGGCTAGCACTATCGCCACCAGTCCCCGGATTTCGGAGCAATCCGGGCCGGCTCCGGTAAAAACTAGAGTAAATATTAATTTCCGGACGACCCGACTAAGTCCTTAATTTTGCGAATATAATCGTTCCCGGCTATCCAGCTTAATCCCCAATTACACGTCTTAAATCCAGGCAGTTGGGATCACCCTAAGCCCGCAGGATGGCAGGATATGTGACATTTCCGGGGTGGGGAGGTGGAAAACGAACTAGGTGGCCATATGTGGAACATAGTCGGATTGTCAGTTAATAGAAGTAGTCGGAAAGTTTATAAGTGAACGCTTAATGTCTAATAGGAAAAATATATTAAAAGATGTATTTTTACAAAAAACGTATACAAAATTATTTAACAGGTCTCTGGACCAAATAGAAATTATAGCAAATTCTGCGGAAAATGAAAACTATTTGCAAACAAATACACAGTATATTATTTATTATTTGATTGCACATATAGATCGTAAAGTTTGACATTGTTGACTGTATTCGTACTCAGAACGTTTTGTCATGCGGTGTTGTTTAGTGACCTGAAAATTTCATGTCAGTCAAAAAATGGAATTAACTCGTGAGATGATTTACTACGACTTTCGACGTGGATTATCTTAAGAACAGTGCATCAATCCACTCACTTCGTCTTTTGGCGACGAAGCACTATTTAAAATTATTGCATATCACTATTTTAGTCAATTCAATCGCAGCCGTTGTTCGCTCACGAACAAACTTAAATAAGCTCGTTTAAAATCCGTTATTGTGTCAGAAAACATCGATACCGTGCGCGCACTGATAAAGTGCGCATCCCTGCACACTAGTATAACAAGCACACACAAGATTTTACATGAACATTGACCCGTTAAAAAGATTTGTGCGCGTTGAATTCCGCAAAATTTGACAATCGCTCAAAAAAAGGCTCGTGTCGATTGGTACAAAGAAATGCTCAAAAAATACAATCGTGGTGCCTCAAAATCGGTGTATAACATCTACATAGGTGAATAATTTTGGATCAATGCGTATGAGCCCGAAAGTAAACAGCAGTCGACTGTATGTGCCTTCCAAAGCAAGCCAAATCCAACCAAAGTTGTTCGCGCTAGACGCACTTCGAAGCAAATGGTTGCCTGTTTTTTGGGATAAAAGGGCATGTAGCTACAGTATTATTAGATAATCCTAGAATGGTTAATTCTGAATTGTACATAACCATTTGTTTGCAGGAGGTCTTTGAAGAAATAAGAAAAAACAACCAGCGACGCAGGATCATTCTTCACCATGACAATATGGGCTCTCTCACATCCAACCGAATAACTCAATACTTGGCATGGCAAAACTCGGATTGATGGGTCATCTACCGTACAGTCCTGATTTGGCACCCAATGATTTCTTTTTGTTCTCGTTCACAAAGAATGAACTACGTGGTCAACGAGTTTCGATTCCAGAAGAAGCAGTTGATGCATTCAAAATGTATGTTTTGGAGATACCTTACAGCCAACATATGCAAAAGTGTATCGATCATAGCGCAGAATATTTTGAAAAACAAAAAAACGCAAAAGAAAATGTGTGCTGTTTAGGGTTCCATTATCGATTCCACGCGCCGTAAGTTGTTCAGAAAGTTTCCTAAAGACAATTTCAATCTTAGCGATGCACGAAGTTCACTGTCAAAGCCATTACGTTATCTTGGAATGGTTAACAAGCTGATAAAAATGGATTGTGCAGAAGAAGATTTTGCTATGCATTTCCCACCGAAAGGGAATCGTTTATTATGAGCTATTACTTGAAAACTGGACCATTAATTTGAAGAAATGCTGTTCACAACTAAATTAATTATAGCTAAATGAATCGACCAGAAGCGGTCCGAATTAGCCCAGGTGCTATATATTGAGTTAATGCTAGACAATATGTGACTTGCTATCCATGATGTAGTGCTCCATCCATCGTACTCTCCCGACCTTGTGCTCTCCAACTATCATTTATTTAGATCGCTTTAAAACAGTTTAGAAAGTAAACATTTTATTTTCTTGGAAGACTTGAACAATCCTCTGCATTAGTTTTTTAGTCAGAAACCTCAGAACTGCTTTGAACGCGGGAGTATGCAGCTCCCGTATAAAGTTGGAGAAAGGTCAAAACATAACGGCCCATTCATTTTTCAAAAAAAATGGGACCAACGTTTGCATTAACTCAATAAAAGTATTAACATTTTCAATCTTTGAAGAATTTTCTTAAAAATTACCAGATTCAAAATATAAATCGAACACAAAAATGAACATTCATCTTTTACCTAACAGCGTATATATATATTTCCCTGAAATAATGACAGTAACTAAAAATTAAACCTATTAACTTTACTAAACTATTTGGCCTTTTCCCTGAACCCTTTCGCACCCAGGCAAGTTAATATCGTAACAATCTCCATACCGATTAAAAGTTATAACATTCAAATAGGTCCAACTCATACCCCCCGTACCATTCGGAATAATATTATACGGATATAAACTTACTAAATATCGCATTATATTGACCCGTAATAACAAAACTAAACAGGATTTGAATCAATCTAAGGGCTAATCCTTCTAGGACCCCACGTTTTAACTTGACATATATAATTTAGGTGAAGGGGGAGGAGAAAGCAAAGCCCTTCTGCCAACTAACTATGTGTAGATCAGCTTAGCAGCACTGGCAGTTGGTGCGGATAGTATTTCAGAAAACAATTTATTTTCATTAAAATTTTTTGGCCAGAAATGTTAAAATATCGAACTTATACTCGCGAATACATAAAAGGAGTTTCAGTTAAAATTATAACATTGACTAGATTGAGCAGTGGGAATTAAAAACAACACCATATTGATGGTTCTTTTTAATGAAATCATTAATTTGTGGACTTAATTATAATATATAACGGGTGTCTCAGAATGAATTTCGTTTTGGTACTAACTATTACGCCCAAACACAGATAGCGGGAGGAGGGGAGTGGTGTCAAACACTTGACGGGCTTTTTAAGTTTAGTAGCGATGGATCGTTTCATGGAATCACAGCGCGCATTTTGCGTGCGAGCGTTTTATATAAACAAACTGTATTAAGTGCGAATTTAATCAAGCATTGAGTTCATAAGTTTGAAGAGACTGGAAATTCAATGCCGGATAAATCAACGGGGCGCAAAAGGACATCAAGAACAAGCACGAATGTTGACCGCGTTCGCCAGTCTGTTAGACAAGATTCACGATAGTCTCTACGACTCCGTGTAGAGAGAAACTCTACATTTTCCCAGATCCACGACTCATGAGAGAGAAAGAGATGAAGCCCGATGATCCAGCTGGACAGAAAATCCGGAATTCTGTAGGACAATGAAAAATCGTTTAAGGAGCTTCAATAACATATGGTTTTCTGATGAATTGAATTTCCACATCAAAGGCCATGTTAATAAACAAAATTACAGATATTGTGCTCTCGACAATCCGCTAGAACTGAACCAGAAGCCATTACACTCGCCTGAGATTGTCGTTTGGGCTGCCATATCAAGCGAAGAAATTATCGGCTCCTACTTTTTTCGGATAACCGTGGTCGCTCTCAGATTGTTAATTCCGATCGTTATTACAATATAATCCGGACTTTTTTGGTGTGGTTTAGAAATGCAAAACTAGAACCCGTACGGAAGAATCAGATGTTGGTTTGTCTTCCCTCCAAAAGGGAAAAAAGCAGTGACACTACGCCATCAGTATCATTATTTTATATACACATTGTACATATCTCTGGTAGGCTTTTGGTGTTAAGACTTTTTGTTTCAATGGTATTTTTCTGATCTTCTACGTTAACATCCTCAGTATTGACACCTTCACATTTAATTAGGTGACCAAGTTTCTACTCTTCCTGCATACTTGTTGAAACAGTGGTATCATAATGAACATTTTTGGAATCATTATTTTCATTTTCTGCGTTTTTATCCAAATATACAACGGTTTTATGTTCCACGTTCAGTATTTGTTTGGAAAAGTTTTCGATTTGATTTCTTTTTACGGGAATATTGTTTCAAAAAATCGGTCTCTGAAAAACTCTGAATATCGGGGTAATTTACCATCACCAAAATGGATAAAATGAACATACTTTATTTATGGGAGCAGGTTTTTCTAACTTTGTTGGTTATATTACTATACCTCTCAGTTCTGTAAAAGGTATGTTTTAGTATCGTAAATTGCTTTAACTTTTTTATATATTATTTTAACTGTACTATAAATAACATTTGATGTACTATTTTTGCTCACTACATCACATACACCGTGTCCAAGAAATTTCGCAGTTTCCTAAAACCATCTGTGTTTTATTCATACTTAAAGCTATAATTAACTTCCGGTAAACTTACCACAGGTGCTCCTTCAGCGCGAATTAACAATTTTAAGGCTAAGCCTCTTGCACACATTTTTATTACAAGATACGACCTGCTGGTAGACAATAAATAATGCATTGGCACTTTATTAAATCCCAACAGAGGTGGAGAACATCCTAAAACGATATACTAGGTTCTCAGGAAGCACCACGTTTTAGATTTGTAAAATTTCTACGTTAGTCTCTATAATAACTAAAAACAACAATAGCATCAAATAATAGAGAAGCATCGGGAATCAATGATATCCCTAATGAACTACTTAAACACGGAGAAATTGACATCCAGCAAGAAATACCAAACTAATCTATACCGAAAACATAATACCACAAGAAAACTAGTTATCATATCTATTTTTAAAAAAGAGCGTAAAAATGATCCTCAAAATTCTGTCAGAAAAACAAGTTACCTTTTGTGAAAAACAGCAACGTTCAAAGTCAAAATAGATCAATGTAGACCCAATTTTTATAATCCGACAACTTACTGAAAAATCGGTCGAATTCGATAAACCAATATTCCTGTGTTATGTTGCCTTAAAGCAAGCATTTGATAGAGATCGCCTTAGCAATGTAACCAATGTAACAGAGAAATATAGTGTAAGTAGAAAAATATGGACCATTATTTGGAAACTAAACCAGAACAATCCAATATGTAAACCAAAACTCTAAAAAAGTTAATTAACAATAGGCTGATTTTATAAAAAATCAGTGAGACTTTTTTTCCCTTCAAGTGTACATACTCTAATTTTTTTTGAATTTTTAAATTAATATTTAATTGTACAAAAAATAATTTATTTGCTCAGGCATAACGGCGTAGAGCTCGCTGCGCTGTGCTCTATTTTCAACATTAAATTAAAAGTATTAATAGTAAAAATAGAGTTCTGGGAGTTCTGGAGAACTTTTTATTGAAATTTTTTTTCGTCTTTAACGGTCGTTATAAAATTCCTCTAACGTTAATAACCTTCGCGCTATTTGCCAAAAAATAGATCCTTTTTTTACAAATTTCTATTTGTTAATAACTTTTACAATTGTTCATCCTTGGGTTTGAAACTATCACACATTTTTTGTAAATGTCATTCCGAATCCAATGAACCCACGCTCATATTTTAAATCGCAGTAGCAAGAATTAATCACGTTTAATTTGTAAACTAGGCTATAACTAGAATAAAATCAAATACAGGTCTAACAGATGCAGTATCAATAAAAACGGGAATAAGACAAGGGGATAGCAATTAAGCCCAAAATTAGTTAATCTAATAATGGATGAAATAATTAATAACCTAAAAAGAGTGAACGCTGGGTATTAAATGGGAAATCATCTTACTACGATATGTTATGCCGATGAAGCGATGTTACTGCTCGAAAATGAAGACGACTTTCAATGGATACTATACAAAGTCACAACTATTTCTAACAAGTTCAACATGACAATATCGGCTGAAAAACACAAGCAATGGCTATCTCAAAGAAACCAACTAGATGCAAACTCATCGTCAATGAGAAAATAATTTCTGAATTTGTATATTAATTAGACTACTACAATTTTAAAAAACTGGTAAGTACTACTTGCCATAATTAATTTCGGTAGAAACAGATTTTCCTTCATGAGTAAAATCCAATGATTTATTGTCCTTTCCAAAAGCTTGATTATATATCTTTTCCCCTAATTTAACTCCCACTTCTAATTGTAATACCTTTCAATGAAATCATCTAACAATTAAATAAGACATATTTGATAATAATTTTAAAAGATCTCACTACATCACATACACCGTGTCCAAGAAATTTCGCAGTGTCCTAAAACCACCTGTGTTTTATTCATATTTAAAGCTAGAATTAACTTTCTGTAAACTTACCACAGGTGCTCCTTCAGCGCGAATGAACAGTTTTAAGGTTAAGGCTCTTGCACATATTTTTATTTCGTTCTGTTAAACACCTCTTCTGATAAACTGTGTAAAAAATTATAGTATTCTTCTTTCATTTTCAATCTTATTTCTGAATTTGTATATTAATTAGACTACTACAATCTTAAAAAACTATTAAGTACTACTTGCCATAATTAATTTCGGTAGAAACAGATTTTCCTTCATGAGTAAAATCCAATGATTTATTGTCCTTTCCAAAGGCTTGATCATATATCTTTTCCCCTAATTTAACTCCCACTTCTAATTGTAATACCTTTCAATGAAATCATCTAACAATTAAATAAGACATATTTGATGATAATTTTAAAAGATCTCACTACATCACATACACCGTGTCCAAGAAATTTCGCAGTTTCCTAAAACCACCTGTGTTTTATTCATATATAAAGCTAGAATTAACTTCCTGTAAACTTACCACAGGCGCTCCTTCAGCGCGAATTATCAGTTTTAAGGTTAAGCCTCTTGCACACATTTTTATTTCGTTCTGTTAAACACCTCTTTTGATAAACTGTGTAAAAAAATTATAGTATTCTTCTTTCATTTTAAATCTTATTTATGAATTTGTATATTAATTAGACTACTACAATTTTAAAAAACTATTAAGTACTACTTGCCATAATTGATTTCGGTAGAAACAGATTTTCCTTCATGAGTAAAATCCAATGATTTATTGTTCTTTCCAAAAGCTTGATTATATATCTTTTCCCCTAATTTAACTCTCTAAACATTAAATAAGACATATTTGATGATTATTTTAAAAGATCTTTAGATTATTGTTATATGTGACATTTGACTGTGAAGCATTATTTGTGTCTTAAAATGTTTTACGACATTTCGCAAGGATCATAGTTCGCTACCAGATAGTGAACATAATAGAGATCCAGTTGTAGTAGTTCAGGAAATGAACTGAATCCACATCAATTGACGGTAGGATTTATTCAAATCTGAATTTTTACAGGATAGTTTTACATTACATTACTTGTTACATAGCGTTACATATCAACTAAAGGAATAATACATATCTAAGCATATGTGAAACAGTTAATAAATTTTGCTATTTAATGACAACAGTCACTGATAAATTCATTTTACATCAATATTGTAAGTAGTGAAGTGTAAAGTATGGGTATTATTAAGCTGATGAATAATTGAAGAAATATTTTATTTAATAAAAATTACATTTAATCAATATAGTATGTGCTGTTCTGTTCAATAACATTTCTCTATCTGTCTGGTAGCTCTATAATCCCTTTACATAGCAGTTCTGAGGTTTCTGGTTAAAGAACTACTCCATTTTTCAAGTTTTGAAGCGATCTACCGCGACTACCATTTATTTGTAGTCGGAGGGCTCAAGGTCAGGAGAGTAGTATTGTGTTGATGGAATGCAATGTCCTTTTTGTTGGCTAATTCAGGCCGATTCTGGACGACTGTTAGTTTTAATCTACTTAATTGTGAACAGCATTTCTCTGAATTAATAGTTTGATTTTCAGGAAATACGAGGGTAATCTGAAAAGTTTCCAGCCTCAACATGGGGATGGCGTTACTCGTCCAAAATATTCTGGTAATATAATAAAACCGTAACACATTGTTCCAGTAAGAGGGAGCAACTTCCCACACCACGAGTGATTCTTTAGCAGCTCTTCACGATTTATTCCCTGAAAGAGTGATTAATCGTGGGGACATCAACTGGACACCGAGGAGTTGGTTTTTTCTTATGGGGTTATTTAAAAAGTAAGGTTTTCAACTCGTTACCACCCAACTTAAATATTTAAAAGCAAAGAAAAACAAACGAATTCCACGCGATTCCAAGAGCGATGCTCCATCGAGTGATGAAAATTTCAGTTCCAGGCTAAATGAGTGTGAGGAAGCGGTTGGTGCGCATTTTCGGATGATTCAACGGATGTTTTTCATAAATAAAAAAATCAAAATCCACTCTGTAATTTAACAGAAATTAAACAAGTTTTAATTCATTCTGATGTTTTATTTTTTAAGTATCAGAAACGAAAAACATTCTGAGACACCCTTTAGTTATAATCTCTTACTCTATACTATCAGTTATTCATAAACATAATAAACGAGATGTGTAAATAATGTAATGCTACTGTTGGCGTAATATTCGATCTGGCACAGTTGGCTTTCCCTTTGGACGAAGGGACTTGTCAACGTCTGATGCGTCTTCAGTGTGAGTTTCAACTCCCTAGAGTCACTTGGCGGTCTGTAGCAATTCTTTTCGTGACCGGATTTGTCTAGTGTGGTGTGGAAAATGATTGACAACAATTGTCTCAGACGTGGATACAGTGTGGACATTTGCAAAACTTCAACAGGCCTATGGAAACAGTGTTTTGTGGAGGGACTAGGTTTTCAGGTGGTTTAAAGCATTCTCAAAAGGTCGAGACGCGAGTGAAGGTGAACTTCGCCTTCAACTGCAAGGGGGGATGAAAATATCCACAAAATCCGGAATCTGATGCATTCTGATTCATCGGTTGGCAGTTAGAATGTTTAGAAGAAGACTAAAATTTCACTCACACAACTTTTCATTATGTTTTAACCATTGAATTAGTGATGAAGAAAATCTTTGCGAAAATGGTTCGAAAACATTTTTTGAGGCAGATTGTAAATGACCCTTATTTTAGGTATTATTATTGTTGACGAGACTTTCGGATCGAATATTTTCGAATGCGATCCGAAAACGAAGAAATGCCGCATTTCAATCTCGCCCTTTCTCATACAGTGATTTTAATTAATGAGTTTTTGGCAGGTAGATAAATGACTGTGGCTCCGAAGTCCCTTTATTTGCCAGACTTGAATCCTTATGAGTTATTCCTGTTTCCAAGAGTGAAAATTCACTTCCAAGAATACCATTTTGATACATTGGTGAAATTAAAATGACAGCTGAAGGTGATTTCAGTATCTGAGTTCTGGCAGTGCTACGGAGAGTGAATAAATCGTCTTCAGTATTATGTGGCTTCCCAAGGCAACTACTTTGAAGGAGACAATGTAGAACTGAAATTTTAATTGAATAAAAAAATTATAAAAAAATAGTATTGTCGCTTTGTTTAATAAAGTAAGCAAAATGTAATTGTAAATAAAGCAAAAATTACTATTTTATTGAAATTTATTAATACATTTAATAAAGAATTTTAGTAAATTTATTCGATTTATTGTTCAATACAGATTTATTCCGATTCGCTGTTATTTCACATAATATTTTTTTAGTAATCTTTGATTAGTATTAGTTTTGGAAGAAGTGCAATTGGAAGGAAATAACATACATTACTATTAACGAAGTTTGTTTTACTAGTTCAAAAAAAAGGCGAACGCGCTGCGGAAGCACACAAAAAAACCTCGTAGATATGATGATTATGCTTTAAAGCGTGTCCCAATAGGTACATCGGAATTTAAATTTTCAACGACTTAACTTACAAGGGTGAATCAAATATAAACGGGAATTATTTTATACATATCTATTATTTATGGAATAATATAAAAAACTATTGTGTTTTCGACATAATCTTTTCCACGCTCTACACATTTTTCTCATTGGTTTGAAAGCTTGTGAATTCCTTGCTCGTAGAAACTGTGAGTTTAGGTTATAAGCCAATGGTGTACAAAGTCCACATCTTGATCGTTGTCGAATCGTACCCTGCAAGTGTATTTTTCAAGGGCGCAAACAAAAAAATAATCACATCGTGACAAATCTACGCTGTATGGAGGGTGTTCAGGGGTTTTCCAATGTATATTCTCCAGTTTTTCCTTCTTCAAAACCGCTGTGTGTGGTCTGGCGTTGTGATGGAGAAGGAGGACATCTCTAATGGGGACACCGCGTCTTTTGCTAGTCTAAGCGGATTCTGTTACCTCCAACAGCTGGCATTAGTAAGCTTAGTAAGCAGCATTAACTCGCGAGAACCTTACCAGCTGGGAGACGGGTTTTGGCCTTTTGCACGGCAGGTTTCCTAATTCTTTTGCCATTTCTTACTCGCCATTT
Source organism: Cosmopolites sordidus (assembly GCA_031761425.1). Lineage (NCBI taxonomy): Eukaryota > Metazoa > Arthropoda > Insecta > Coleoptera > Curculionidae > Cosmopolites > Cosmopolites sordidus. The sequence continues at coordinate 23,239 of JARFXV010000554.1, read as the reverse complement.
TTGATTCTGGAGTGTAATAATGCACCCACGTTTCATCACATGTCACGATAAGCTTCAAAACGTATCTTCTTTCCGCGGAAATCGACTCAGAAGTCTCTTATGATTTGCAATCGGATGTGTTTTTGATCTTCGGTCAACAACTTCGTAACCCAATGGGCACAGATTGTATTAAAGCCAAGATGATTTCTGATAATTGTTTGAGCACTTCCAAAGCTAATACTCACCTTTAAAACCATTTCATGAATAGTGAGCCGCCGGTAACCTTCGATAAGTGACACTTGACTTGGGACGTCGATTATGACTTACATTTACCACACTTTCTCGTCGACTCTTAAACTTTTTCGCCAACCAAACACTTGGCTCTTAGACAAGGTATCATCTCTATACTGAACCTTGAACCGAGTTAATATGTCGGATGGTTTAACGCCTTCCTTGGTTAAAAACTTATTATAACCCGTTTTGCAACGGACGGTGGAACCTGTTGCTCACTCATGGCTGTACTGACAAAAGAACTGAGCTCACCGAGCGTTACGACCTACACTGATAGCCCGCTCGTGACTGGCTGAGGAGTCATTGTAAAATTCTGATTTATATTTAATTCACCCTCGTAGAAATTTTACATCTCGCATGTCATCTAGAGGCTCAGTAATTTAATTATGCATCGTTTTAGGACGAAAGAACGTATTAGATCTTTTATTATTGATGAAGTTAGAAATTATGCAGAATTTTACAATAAAATTATGTTTTCCAACAAAGCTCATTTCCACGGCATGGGTTATGTAAACAACAGCAAAATTGTAGGATTTGGTGAAGTGAAAATCCTCGAGTGATTGCAAAAATACCTTTACATCATATTTGCGTAACAGTGTGGGTTGAAGAGGTTATAGGACCATTTTTTATATAAAAATGACGATGGTGAAATGGTAAATATTAAGGGTGAGCATTACAGCAAATGTTAAAACACTTTTTATGGTTCTAAGTGGATAATATGCATGTTAACAGTATGTTCTTTCAACATGATGGTGAGGAATCTTTGAGTTTGTAGCGAACACGTTTTTCTGGGCTTATAATTTCTCGAAATTGCGATATTCAGTGGCCTTCATGATCATGCAATTTAACTCCCCTTAACTGGGCCTTCCTCAAGGACAAAGTCAATTCTAACAATCCGTAGATGATTAATGACCTGAATCAATACATGCGATAAGTTATTGGTGAAATTCAATCGCAATTGTGACAAATTGTTATTAACAATTTTACGCAAAGAACGGCCATCTGTAGCATCAGCCGACGGGCATTTGGAGAATATTATTTTTAAAACATAATTGCCATGTCTCTACTTTTTGATAAAATAAACAAGTATGCTATTTTTCTAAAATGTTTGGTTTTATTCAAAAAGGAAATATGCGAAGTACCTAGAGACATACTCTCTAGAGTGTTTAGATATGTACATATACCAAAAGTAGTGTACTAAATTGGTCGCACGACCGGAATAATTCATATTCAATCAGTGCGGGATATCACTATAGTACTTAATATGTATCCCATTATAATCATTTAATCAAGATATATAACATTTTCTGAATTAACTGACTGTTTTAAGATGCAACTTTTTTTACCTTACGGTCATATATTTGTAAATATAGTTTGGTTTGCATTTCGTATTAACAGTTAATTATTACCATATTAAATGATTTATATTGTGAGTGCTGATACGTGTTTTCAATTAATAATTTAAATTAATTAATTACCAGGTAAATATCGGTGGATTATCGTCGTTATTATTTAACACCAATTAAGATTATACCGTGGATTACTAGATTAGGCCATTATAATTATTACTAATATATATATATATATATATATATATATATATATATATATATATATATATATATATATATATATATATATATATATATATATATATATATGCTTCAATAGCACCAGAGGAAAAATGTCTCAAACAAACAAAAATCTCCAGTGAGACCATTGATTTAATGAAGAAACGGCGAGCAATGAGAAATGCAGGTAGTCCTTTTGGCAGGGTCGAGTACACTGAGCTCTGCAAAACTATAAGAAAACGTATCAGAGAGGACACGCGCCGATTCAATATGCAGCTAGTGCAAAAAACCCTGGAAGAAAACAAAGGAATTAACAAAGCTAAACAGAAGCTGAGAAACAAAAGAACGCAAATATATGCTTTAAAGCGTGAGGATGGCACAGTGTGCAGGACGCGTACCCAAATGTTAGAGATTGTCAGAAGGTTTTATTCCCAGTTATATGAAGATCAGAGCCAGTTAGGGACAACAATACCCATGGAAGAACAATATATAATGCCAGATATCCTAGTGGAGGAAGTAACAAATGCTATAGAATTGATGAAGAACGGCAAGGCTCCAGGAAAGGATAGTGTAACTGTCGAAATGCTAAAAGCTGGTGGTCGGACGTTACATAAAACACTGGCAAAATTATACTCAAAATGCCTCAAAGAACAAAAAGTACCGGACTTATGGAAAAATGCAGAAGTGATCCTTTTACATAAAAAAGGAGCACAGGAAGATTTAAAGAACTACCGTCCAATAAGCCTCCTATCAGTGATGTACAAAGTTTTCACTAAGATAATTTCTAAAAGAATATTAAAAAAAACTGAATGACGCACAACCAAGAGAACAAGCAGGATTCAGAAGTGGATTCAGTACAATGGATCACATCCAGGTTGTACAGCAGGTCATAGAAAGGCACAACGAATACACCATGCCACTGTGCTTGGCTTTTATCGACTACGAAAAAGCATTTGATTCCATCTCAAAGCATGCGATAATGGATGCACTGCTTAGCCAAGGTGTAGAGAGAGCCTATGTAAACCTATTAGAATCGATATATGATGTAGCTACAGCCACAATTCACCTTGATGATCTTGAAGTGGGAATTAATATAGAACGAGGTGTACGGCAGGGTGACGCAATATCGCCTATTCTTTTCTCGGCTGGCCTTGAAGAAGTATTCCGTAAACTGGATTGGGAACAGGATGGTGTAAAGATCAATGGTTCAAACTTAAACCATCTTAGATTTGCAGATGATATTATTCTCATTTCACAAGACCCAGAGGAGCTGCAAAGACGCATACAAAAACTGCAAAGGGCTGGCGAACCATTTGGCTTGAAAATAAACCTGAAAAAGAGTCAGGTTATGTTCAATAACTTCGCTCAGGACAGAAGAATTTCAGTTCTAGGAAGGGATTTAGAGATTGTGGACAGCTTTATATATCTTGGGCAGAGGATTTCCATGGAGGGGAATACCGCCCGGGAGGTGGAACGGCGTGTTAAATGTGGCTGGCAGGCATTTGGTAGGCTCAACATAGTGTTTAAGAGCAGACTCCCACTTTGCCTGAAAAGAAAAGTATTCGATCAGTGCGTTCTACCCGTTATGACATACGGAAATGAAACCTGGACACTCACATCGCAATCAATCACATCGCAAAAACTTCGGGTGGCACAGAGGGGAATGGAAAGATGTATGCTTGGCATTACAAGACGAGACAGAAAGTCCTGCGCATGGATCAGGGAACGATGGGACCACAGGCGATGGGACGACAGATGGACCAGGGCAATCCTGGAGTGGATCCCGCTTGATCGCAAACGTCCGCGAAGAAGACCGAAAGCACGATGGATTGATGACATCGTTAAGTATATTGGACCCGAGTGGCAGAGGAAAGCCCAGGACCGTGAAGGTTGGAAGCATGCTGAAGAGGCCTTCATCCTGCAGTGGATCGATGCGGGCTGATGATGATGATGATGATATATATATATATATACATATATATATATATATATATATATATATATATATATATATATATATATATATATATATATATATATATATATATATATATCCTCGTACTGAACTCAACATCTCAGGCTAAGCTTGTCTATATTACAATGCCAAAATGAGAAAGCAATTCAACTCCTCTCACTTAGCATAACATTTTACGAACGAATTATATATATTATTATTATTAGGTGCGTATAGACCCAGTTGGATCTGGCAAAACATTCTGACTCATTTTCGAGTGTTCTTTCTGATCCTCCACACCTCTCTCATCCTTTCTCCTTGGATTCTCTTTCTCTCCTCCATCCACTTTGTTGCTGATCTCTTCGAAACTTCGCTCTCTGATGCAACGTTCCACATATGTATTTTGTGTATGTACGTTCTTCTATCCTCAATCTCTGTCTGACTCATTTGTGCCTTTCCCAGATCAGCTCTGACCTGTGCGATTCATGGTACTGTTGACTTGACTCCTTGTATGTACATAAGAATTTTGTTGGTCAGTCTTGTCGGTGGGAGTCTACTGATATGTCCAGAGAATTTCAACCTTCTTTTTCTTATGTCCGCCGCTACGTTGGACATTCTCTCAGCGGTCTTTCTAGAATGTAGTCTGTATTCTTCCTCTGTCACTTCTGGGCCGAGAATTTTCCTCAAAATTTTGCGTTCTTCTTTTAGTATGTTTTCTATGCCGCTTTTTGTATTGAGTGTAAGTGTCTCGCGTGCGTATAGTACCTTAGGTTTGATTACTGTGTTGTAGTGTTATTTTTGTTGTAGTGTTTATTATTTGTAGTTATTTTTGCGTGTGTGGATAGGCATTTCTTATTATAGATATTGTGTGTCTTGCCGTATGCCCTCTGCATCTTCTGCAATCGAGTCTTCTGTGCTATCTTCTCTCCTCCTGTGGGTTCGAGGATCTCGCCCAGATATTTGAAGTGAGTGACCCTATTTATTTTGCCGTATTTGTTGTTCAAATTTTGGACATTTAATTTTGAGCAGAAGAATTCGGTTTTTTGAAAGGATATTTGTAGGCCAACTTTCTCTGCACATTCCTTGAGGACTTCGATCTCTTTGGTTGCCCTTTTTTCATTTTCTGCGAGTATGGCTAGATCGTCTGCGAAGGCTAGGCATGATATTTCTATGTTTTTTTGGTTCGTCCGAGTCGTATTGGTTTCCAGTGCCCTTGATTTTTTTGTTCCTTTTCCAATGGGAAGTTATAAGGGAATGCCCTTATGACTTTGTTCAGGACGAGGTTGAAGAGGAGTGGGGACACCCATCTCCTTGGCGTACTCCGGTTTAATCAGGAAGGGTTCGGAAATTTCATGTTCTTCTAGGATGTTGAACAGAGATTGTCGGTCAATGCAGTCGTATGCTTTCTAGAAGTCAACGAACGTGCAGATTATATATATAGTTAGTTATATATTTATATAGTTAGTTAGCAGAATCAACATTCTGCTGTTTGTGTTGCTGCGGCGTTTTAAGAACTAACTACCACTTTATATGAAGAAGCAGTTTCTCCTAAAAAACAGATATTTTACGAAAACGTTTCCTGTTTTTATATAATAGGTAAATTTACGCAATAGATGAACTTGGTGAACGCCAAAAATATCCTTTTCTCACACTGATTACCTTATCGCAAGTCAGAAAGATCCTTACTTCATCGCAACTGAAATTTTTAATTTGTCCTGGATATTCGGCACGGGTTGCTGCGTGGGAGATAGAACTTAAACGACACCCCTCTTTTTCACTCGGAAACACCGATAACGGCGAAACTGACTTTATCTTGCCCCAACCCAATCCACCTTCTCCCTGGGATTTATTAAAGTCGACCAGTATTCGTTCTGGTCCTTCGGTCAGGCCTGTATTAACGGTGCAAGTTGTATTTATGTGAGTGGAAAATGCGGTTTCTCACTTTATATCGACGTGAAATTGACCAGAGCGGTGACAATCGAGTAAAATTCAATCGAAAGGAAAAAAAGAGCGATTTTGAACAGGGTTTTTTAATATAGTATCGAAAAACGACGGTCCTTTTTCGATATATTTGTGATTGATATTAGATTATTCCCAGTATGGAATCTGATATTGCCTTGAATATAAATCAGCTCACGTAAATTTTGCATTTATATATATATATATATATATATATATATATATATATATATATATATATATATATATATATATATATATATATAAATATAAATAAATATAAATATAAATAAATAAATAAATAATAATTTTTATTATTATTAATCTATACTATTATATATCTTAATATTTTTTCTTGTTTCAGGTAATTATTACATAATCGAACAATTCAAAATGAAGAAATGTTGTTTCTGACATAAAATTAGTAAGTTTATTTAAACGTTTTGTATTAAATAAGAATAAGTAATAAATGTATTTTGATATACAATTTTATAATAATATTACAAATATGGTGAAAATTTCGCACAATAAGGTTTTGGATTAGTTAGCAATTAATAGCAATTAATAGTTTAATAGGTACTTATTTTTAAAAAGATGACGTAGAGACACGACTTTCATATTGGCTACCCTTAAATCGCACATAAAGTGATTTAATAATGCAGGCACTGAATCATATCGAACATCAACGATTTATTAAAAAGCACCGATGCTAAACACTTAGGACTGTTAAAGTGAGTTTTTTATCCTTAAAGTTGTCCATTTTTTATTATTATTATCAAATATTAACTACACAACTCTAAGTTATACGAGGGAAGTGTGAAAAGTTTCCAGCATCAACGTGAAGATGGCTTTACTCGTAAAAAATAATCTGGTATTATAATTGCGCATGCCTTAAAAGATAACTTTGATAATTTTAGCCGTATTAGATGCTCAGTTGTTGTTAAACAGTCATTTATGTCAGTCGATGTTAGTGTTTCTGTGAAAATGGAAAACATCGAATACCGAGCCGCCATTAAATTCTTGCATTTGAAAGACAATACACCTACGCAAGTTAGAGCCGAGATGGATGCTGCTTACTGGGACTCTGTATCATCTTTTACCTCCGTGAAATTTTGGGCAACTGAATTTAAACGTGGTCGTACCATCTTCGTTGACGATGAGCGTTTGAGACGGCCAAAAACTGCAACCACTACTGATAACAGTGAAAAAGTTCCATAAACGGTTATGGGCATCCCGAAAGAGCATGCTTGTCATATATTCACTAAGCCACTAGAAAAGTTTTGGGAAATTTCCCACATAGCCAACACAAACCTTCTCTAATCACACTAGGGATACAAATTCCCGTCATAAAAACTATAAAGGTCCCACGATAAAATTTTACAAATGCCAAATATAATGCCTTCCGAGATAAAGTGGAAAAGGACATTACCACCATAGAGCCGGTAGTAAAAAACTATAGAGAATTTGTCGACACCATGTACAACGCCGCAAAAAACAGGAATCCAAGAGACTACTGGAAACATATACACCGTGTTGGTCAGGAAAACTAGAACAATAGTTTAAAGAATATCAAGAAACTGGCAACAGAATTGGCCAGCGAAATCCTCGACAACCTAGATAAGGCCAGAAAGAAATGATGGGAAGGAACAACCGAGACTATGGACTTCACACATTCAAGACCATTGATGTTAACCCAGATCAAGTTGCTGAAAGACTACAACATATTACGAAGGACGTACTCATTGATAAGAAATTTGCCAGAGAAATTTAAAGCCGAGTACAAGTCAACTTCCACTAGTTACAGACAAATTCACGATGGTCCTACCCGTTTTACGATAGAGGAACTCCAAATCGCTCTAAACAGAATGAAATTGTGCAAAGCACCGGGCTATGATAACGTATTCCCTGAATTCCTAAAACATCTCGGTGATAAAGCAAAATATTCTTAATACCGGGGAAATTCCGAACTCATTTAGAAGTTCGAAAGTGATAGCAATACTGAAGCCTGGAAAGCCCTCCAACAACCCGGCTAGCTATCGCGCCACAGCACTTTAAGCATATGCTATAAACTCCTTGAGCCACTAGTTTACAACAGGATTTCCCATGTAGTGGATAGTAAACTGATACCACAATAGGCTTGTTTTAGAACAGGACGAAACTCTAGCGATCAAGTGTTAGCTCTAACGACGCAAACAGAATCAGGATTTACTCCTAGACACAGTTACGGCCTTCATAGACCTTACATCAGCCTGTAACACCGTATGGAAGAAAGGGCTTGTCTTCATACTACAAGAAATGATCTCATGCGCAAAAATATGCCGCCTGGTCCAAAACATGATACGCAACCGAAGGATAACAGTCCACCTAAACGACAAGAAAAGCTGTGGAAAGACTTTTAAAAACGGACTACCTCAGAGATCAGTGTTAGCATCCTTACTTTTCGACATATATACTAATGATATTACAGATACCAGCTCCGGTCAATTTATATATGCAGATGATATAGCCCTGAGTATACAACATAAGGATCTTGACTCCTGTAGCAAAGACCTCACAATTGACCTGGCCATCCTCGAGTCGTACTATAGGAAGTGGCGACTGATACTTAATCCTTCCAAATCAGAGTTTTCGGGGAAAAGGGCTTAGGCACCATTCCATCTCGACTTATCTTGGAGTCATTTTGAACAGATCGCTCACTTACAGGCAGCATATTTCCGGGGTGGCACCAGAAAGTTAAGACTCGAAACAACATTATTCACAAGTTGGCAGGATCATCATAGGGAGCGAACGGTTAGACACTCCCACGAGCCATCTGCGCTAGCACTCGTTTACTCCTCAGCAGAGTATTGTGCCCCTGTCTGGTACAAAAGTAAATATACTTATAAACTGGATGCCCAGTTGAATGACACCATGAGAACTATATCTGACACCGTGAAATCAAGACCCACCGCCTGGCTCCCCGCTTTATGTAATAGTGCTCCTCCGGAACTACGCAGGCTGAAGGCAGCGAAAGAACAATGGGACAGAATACACGATGCAAATATGTCAGAATTGCCCGTACGTAAGGACCTGAACAACCTGCTACGGTATAGATTGAAATCGCGCCATCCAATTTGGATAGACACAGGCTTGAAAAATAGCTTAGACATTAATGAAAGGTGGTCATCTCTCCTTCAATACAACCCTACCAGGAATGTCGATCTTAATCAAACCGATCTCGATCTGCGGGATAAGGGAATGCTGGGTTTGAACCTACCGAGAAGCCCCTGGAGTCGATTGAACAAGTTTAGAACCGAACATGGTAGATTTAATGATATGCTTCATAAGTGGAAGGTGGCGACTTCTGAATGTGACTGTGGCGACCCATATTAAACAATGAACCATCTGGTGAATTCCTGCCCTTTGAGAAGTCTCCCAGGTGGCCTACTCAATGATGCCTCGCCGACTGCACTGAAATGGCTCGACTATCTCGACGTGGATGTATAATTGTCTAGGTACATTGTATCTGGTTGTTCTCTGTGTGTATGCGCGGTATATGTGTTTTTAATTAATAATGATATTTTAACCTTATGTGTACATTGTGATATATATATATATATATATATATATATATATATATATATATATATATATATATATATATATATATATATATATATATATATATTTATATTTATACTTATTTTTACTAATACTTGGTTTATGTTTGTTTTTATATGATTTTCTTCTTTCTTTTCTTTTGCTTATATTCAAGTGTCCAAAATTGTATTGTAAAAAATGTATGTAAAATTGTATTGTAAAATTGTATGACTAGTTCTTCTTTTATTATTATTATCATTATTCACGTATGGGCCCTGGTGGACCACGCGAAGTACAATTAGAGGCGTTTGTTGTTGTTAGCTTTCCTTTGCGCCCATACTAATTTCATTTTTTCGCTACGAGCTTTTTTCCTTTCATCAGACCAAGTTGTTCCACTCTTCCTACATTTTTCTCTCTGGCCAACCTTCCAAACGTTAACCTTGTGTCTGAAACAGCCTCTATCCTGAATTTCACTTTGCGTAATATTTGCTGATTTTAGGTCCTCTTGAATTGTAGCAATCCATTTAATTATTTCTACTTTAGCTCTACTCCTATTTTCATAACATTCGACTATTTGTCTAGTTAGCCTACTCGGATTCATCCGTAAAACTTAAGTCTTCTTTTTCTCATATCGCTATGTATATTTGTGTATTGTTTGATTTCTTGGTTTTCTCGAAGTCGGTATGTTGTGCTATTTATTTGTTTGGGACTTAAGATTTTTCTTATGATATTTATTTCCTTCTTTTTAATGTCCTCGATGTCTCTCTTTCTACTCAAAATGGGCGTTTCTGCTCCATATAGACATTCTGGCTTTATAACTGTGTTGCAATATCCCAGTTTAGTGTTTTTAGATATGCATTTGGATGCATTTGTTGTAAATATTTTGTGTAAGTCTCAATGCCGTTTCCACTTTTTGACATCTACCCTTATTGGCAGCTTTTTCCAACCCATCTTCCATGATTATTTCACGGAAATATTTGAATTGAGAGACTCGTCTGATTTTTGTTTTTAGAAATGTCGTTCTTAGTCGGTTACAGGTCATGTATTGTGTCTTTTCGAAGAAAATTTGGAGTCCTACCTTATCTGCTGTTTCTTTTAGGATTTCAAACTGTTTTTATGCCGTTAATATATTACGAGCCAAAATTGCTGGATCATCAGCAAACGCCAGACAATCCATTTTGATGTTGGTTCTCCCCAGTTTAATGGGCTGGTCAATATTCAGGGCCGACTTTTTTTCACGCCACTCCTGTATTTCTAGAGCACAGTTAAATAAGAGTGGCAAGAGTCCATCCCCTTGTCTCACTCCAGTTTTAATTTCGAAGGGCTCTGAGATGTCACCCATGAATTTAACTTTTGACCTTGTATTAGTTAATGTTGCTTTAATAATCACCAGCGTTTTCAGATCTGGTCCTTGCATTTCCAAGATATGGAATAAAGATTCGCGGTCAATAGAATCATATGCTTTTTTGAATTCCACAAATGTACAGACGAGATTTTGATTGTGTAGTTTTTGATGTCTTAGGATCAACTTTAGGTTCAGGATCTGTTCAGGGCAGGATCTGCCCGGTCGAAAACCTGCTTGATATTCACCAATTTTAGGTTCTACCTGTCGCTATGCTCGGTCTAGTAGACATTGAGATAGAATCTTGTAACAAACTGGGAGAAGAGATATCCCTCTGTAGTTGTTTACATCCGTTCTATCTCCTTTCTTGTGTAGTGGATGGATTAGAGCTTATTTCCAATCTTCGGAATCCGTTCGGTTCGCCAAACTTCTTGTAGAATTTTGGTTATTTCCTTAATCGTACCTGGACCAGCGGATTTCCAAAGTCCAGTAGTGATTCCATTTTTATCAGAAGCTTTGTTATTTTTAAGTCGCTTTATTTGCCTAATTATTTCATCTTCATTCGGTGGTAATGAATCTGGGATTGTTTGTTTAGGGTTTAGTGTTAGTAATTTGTTTAAGGGCTCAGGACTGTTTAGTAGTTGTTCAAAATATTTCGCAAGTTCTTTGCTATTGTTTTGGTTAGTTAGAGCTAATTGTTAGCCTGTTAATTTAGTTTTAAAGGTTTTGTAAAAGTTTCAGGTGTTATTTTTTTGGAAATCTTTTTCTATTTCATTAAGTTGATTGTTTTCATATTTTCTTTTGATTTGTCTAATCAGCTTCGATGTTTCTTTTCTTACTTCCAAAAATATGTTATAATTTATTGCTGTTTTTTGATTCCAATCTTTGAATTTTGTTGAATCTAGTTCTTTTTGATTTGAATCTAGTTCTTTTTTTATTATATCAAATATCATAATGTGGTCTCATACGAAATATATATACATTGACTAAAGACTTGCGTGTTAAAACCACGCATTGGATTCCGCGTTTGCTCACTCATGGCCAAAAATGCATCGAATGTACAGTTGCGAAGCTCTGTTAAAGCAGTTTAAGTGAAATAAGTCAGAGTTTTGGCGTCGATTAATATATATAGATGAAACTTGGATACACCATTACACTCCTGAAACCATGGCACAATCGAACAGTGGACTCCGAAAAAGGTGAAGACTGTTCCATCGGCTGGGAAAGTGATCGCGATTGCTTTTTTGGGTAGTCATGGAATTGTGTTAATTGATTATCTTGAAAAGCGACAGGCAATAACAGGGGTATACTACGCATCATTATGTATACTGCGGGAAAACAGCCGCATTCCATGAAAAAAGGAAGTTTTGTTCTACCAAGACAACGCACTGTCACACACTTCAATAGTCGTCTTGGCAAAAATTCACGAATTCGGATTCGAATTGACAGACCATCCACCGTATTTGCCGGATTTTTTCCTAGGCTTAAAGTTTCACTCGGAAGATAGGCATTTTCATCGAATGAGGAGGCCATCATATTCGCAAACGACTATTTTTCAAAACAAGAAATCAATCACTATTTGGACGGATTAAAAAGATAGGATTATCGCTAGGAAAAGTGTATAGAATTACAAAGAGACTATGTTGAGAAATAAAACTGATTTTGACAAAAAAATCTTGTTTCTGTGTTCGGCTGGAAACTTTTCAGACTATCCTCGTATATAAAAGTTACTAATAACAAAACAGTCAACCAGAAAAAAGCCTTCCGCCCATTCTCAAACTTTCTATACTGCATTCGAAATTTCTGATCCATCTCCTAATCCCGTAACGGCGAATCCAGTAATCCTGTTAATTCTAGCAAAACTGGATAGATTCCGAATGGCCAATCGGTAGCCATATCCATAACATCTCGGACTGATTGGATTATTATGCCGAGGGGGTCTCAATAATTGAGAACGGCGGTTCCGGTTTGGCGGTATTGGATCCGTTGGACAGTGAATCGTCCGAGAAGTTGGCTGATTAATGGTGGAAAATTTCGAAGCGAACCGAAGCGTGTGTGGTCAGACCTGGGGAACAACAATAATGGTTAATACAGTTCATCGGCGAAGTTTCTGTTGCATTTAGTTTAGTGATTAAGCTGCGGTCGTAAATTATCACATATGGAGTTTACAGACTTGCTAACATATTATATAGTGGATTTCAATAATGTACAGGGCGCTAATTTTAATTTTAAACACCAAATTATTGAATCCATCTGTAGTTACCATATTGTTCAGATACGTATCAGTTCGAAAAAGTTAGCTTTAATCGATTATATGACCAACCGTTGTATTTTTATTTATGGTAAATGTAAAGGTAAAGTGTTAGAGTTAGAGGCGCGTCAACAACTAGGCTATTTAGCGACTGGACCTACAGCTTCACGGGTTCCGAATCACGGTCATCAGCTTCCGCCAAACCCAGGCCAGCACCCCGCTCGGGCTATAAATCCTTGGTTATGTGCCTACCCATAAGTCTATCAGGAAACCTACCGACTGGCGAGTGACCAACGTAGAACACTTCTCAGAAAGCATCCGACCTTACCCAGCCTTTAACTGGCGTGACTGAGGGGTAATTCGTAGTCGGATTTTACACTCTTGCCTAGAAACAATCACAAACATTTAGAAAGTAAACAGACAGAAGAAAGAAAGAAAAACAACCATCCGAGCGCTGGAATCGAACCAACTACCGCTCCAGTGCGGTTCCTGCACAGCAGCGGCAGAATGCCGCTGCTCTTACCGTCCGCAACCAACGCGACCGGCCATTATGGTGAATGGTGATTCACCATAATTATTTATGGTGAATCACCATTACCATCTCAAAATTTTGTGGTGTCTTCTTCATGGCAATTTATAGCAGTACTCTTTGAATTTTCCTTTACATTTTCTTCACACCATATATGTCAATTTTGTTTTGTTATCGCGCTTTTATTAGCTTCGCCTATATCTATCTATGTAACGGAATCGTTGAACGTTCTTTTCACCCACTTCAAAACGTCAGATTAAATGACAATGACAATACAATAATTTAATAAATTCGTCCCATTATCCCGAACAGGATCGTCAGGATCAAGGATTTGCTTTCTGAGAGGGAGCCTGAGACACGGTTACAACACCCAAGAAGATAGGTAGTGACGAAAAATAAGTAATAGTTTAAAAAATTAAAAAAACAAGCTTTTATAGAAGATCGAAATAAAAATGAAAAATAAATTATAGTTCAAAAAAAACTAAAATAAAGTAAAAAATAATTTTTAGTATAAGAATAAGGTGATTAACGAGAAAATTAATGTGACATAAAAATAATAGTTCAAAAAACATGCTTTTATAGCAGATTGAACTAAAAACTAAAAAATAAATTATAGTTAAAAATAAACTAAAAAACACGCTTTAATGGTAAACCGAACTAAGAAGTAAAAAATAATTTTTAGTCATTGTAAAAAAGCGTTCTACCATATTTTTATACTAACTCTACTTATAGAAACGGTACTGATGGAATATTAAGAACAACTGACATAGAGCTCCCCACGCTTTTTTCACAATGACACATTAATTTTCTCGTTCATTACCTTATTCTCATACTAAAAATTATTCTTTACTTTTTAGTTCAGTTTACCATTAAAGCGTGTTTTTAGTTTTTTTTTAAATTATAATTTATTATAAAGGGTTATCCAATAAGGCTGCCAGGGATTTAAACTGAGGCACAAGGATAACTACAAGTGATAATCTGGTAATTTATAATTTATCTCGAAGAACAAATAATGACATTATGGTCCGAATATAATATCGTTCAAATGTCCCTCTCGGTTTCGTTTGATTGACGTCTGATGCATTCTGGAGAAGCATTCGGTTGTATTAAAGGTGATGTTATTATAAAACACTATAACCAGGTAGCAGTTATGCGCATAATAGCTCATTCAAAAGATTACTTAGATAATAAATTATATTTGGTCGTTGTAATAACAGTTACTGCTTCAGAATCAGGACATTGCTAAAAACTGATCTTAAGGAGATCACTGCATTCAGTTCATTTATTGGAACGTTTGGTGTGAAAAATTAAACTCTAAAACATTTACCATTATACACGATATTAATTGTTTTTAATTTCTCGATTTATCTTTTGCCAACCATGTTAGCACCATCAGGAGATAATTCATTCTAGTTAGATTCTGAGTTATAATTATCTCCTGACAAAACGCGCATCGAGAAATTAAATACAGTTTATTTGGTGGCTAGTAGTAAATACAAGGTGCGTCTAACGGAAAACAGGACTTTTAAAAATAGCTTTTTCTAGTGGCGTTGCGCATCTTTTGATGGCGATATGCGTTCGAAAGGTGCATCCTTCACTGACGTTCTGATATAATTTCATGACATTTGGATCATTAGAAGGCGAGTTATCGCGCTTAGTGTGTCAGTGTGTTTATACCATTAGTCGAAAAATGAACATCGAACAAAGAGCGAATATTAAGTGTTGTTGTAAACTTGGTAAAACGTTCACCAAAATGTTTCAATTAACAAAACAAGTGTATGGTGAGGATTGTTTATCCCGTGCCAGAGTCCTCAAGAGGACAAACACCCCGGTCCGAAAAATTTCGTGGTTACTCAGAGTTACATTGAAATTGTGCGTGAATGTATAAAATATCCGCCAAAATCTTCATTACAATGAATGGATATGGAATTGAACGTGCCATAGATTCATTTGTGACTTCGGAAGTTTTGTGCACACTTTGTTTCAAACAAATTGACTGACGACCAAAAATTGCTCCGAATCCAACATTGCAAGCACTTGATTAGAGTCGAAATAAGACGAAAACTTCAAGTACAGTATTATTACTAGTGATAAGACGTGGTGTTTTCAATATACTTCAGAAACCAAGTGTCAAAGTGCCGAATGGAAGCACCCGAGCAAGTCAAATCAAGAAGTCAAAAATCAAAACAATGTTGATTTATTTCTATGATTCGGAGGAATTGTGCACAAGGAGTTCATTCCACCTGGTCAAACGATCAATGGTCTGTTTTATTTTGGTGTTATGAAGCGTCTGTTGTAGCATATTCATGGTGTGCGGCCACAATACCGTCAACAAGGCAGCTGGCGCTTGTCTTTTACGATGATGCTCCGTCCCATTGCTCAACGCTCATCACTGATTTTTTTAAATCAAAAATTGCATTATAATGATCAATCATTCACTATGCTCACCTGATTTGGCTCCCTGCGACTTCGACCTCTTCGAAAAACTTCATTTGCCGATGAGAGGACAGCGTTATGTCGACATTGAAGTAATTCAAAAGGCGTCAACTGCCATCCTGAAGGACATATCTTTGGCCGGGCTTAAAAATTCATTCGTCAACCTAATTGATCGTGCAAAACGTTGTATTGACGCGCAATGAATTTTGAATAAAAATGACGCGCAATGAAATTTTGAATAAAAATAATGATTTTTGCCGAAAAAATAAATATTTATGTTTTTTTATAAAGTTCTGTTTTCCGTGAGACCTTGTATTTTGGAGTTTAGGGTACTTTATGTTTTCTGAATTGAAAATTACTGCAGCACTTATCTTTTGATTCATAGTCTTTCCAACTCTTTTATTGTCCAAATTGAAGTAAAGTTTGTATTTCGTTATAAAGATTTAAATGCATTATTGTTGTTTCTTTTTTAAATAGTTTTGCTTACATATTATTCTTAAAGTAGATTTTTTAAGATGTACTAAAGTATTTGCGTTTTTGAGGTACTTAATTACTCACTGTCTGAAAATGTATACCTGGAGGTTATTCCTCGAAATATAGGCTGTTGTTTTCGATGATTTCAATCCATCTTTGAGCTCTATTCCTCTTCAGTATCCCGATGGGCCCGCTTTTAAAACGTGAAACGTGGATAAATTCATCTTTTTCTATCTTTAAGACTCATGTTTCCTTCCCGAAACTTTTTTGAACCGGAGCTATGCGCTATGCATTGATACGAAACCCTCCCACTACTTCGCAAATCTCAGTACGTTTAATATTGTCTTAAAATTGCCTTAATTTTGCGGCTTATTTCACTCATTTGAACGTTTTGTTAAAAACGCTCGACTGAATATTTCGCAGTGGAATCACTTTAATACTGAAGAAGGAATGTTTTTTGTTTGTCGGAGCAAAATGTTTAAATCATATTAAACTTCTGAGGAATGAAGTATATTCCTTGTTTTATAAACAGTAGAAAAACGCAAATACTTTTGTTACACTTTAATGTTAAATTTTAATGAAAATAAGAAATAGGTAATGTAATACCAGCAGCATCAAATACTGTAGTACATATTCCAGTAGGGCTATCACAAGTAGATTTTATTTTCCACCGCATTGGAGATAATTCCTTGGGAATATTACACCTTCTGCCTTTTGTTCGACGAAACATATTGAAGTTAGGTTTCGCCTCAACTTCATATCGACGCCTATTCGGTGTACTAAGCGCCCTCCATTGAACAGACAAACTACGGCATGGGAAAAGCTTGGTCGCATCGCGCCAAAGCCCATCCCATCATATTTAGACTGTGCCGGCAATACACACCGGTCCCGGCTGATTAATCCCATTCGAGCGTCGACTAATCACCGCAGACGTCGCTCGAGGCACGTAAAAGATTATCGGCGGTTTGCGAAGGGCCGGAGACAATGGGGCCTCGCGGACCGAGGGGGTTGCCGCTTATTTTCGGGATTTAGGCCGCAAGTTTGCGTCCGACCGATGCGGGGGTAAATAAGCTGGTGGCGCAGTGGCGGCAACAGGCTGGGGGGCAGGGCTGATGGAAACAGGATTTGCCTGTAAATATTTATTTAATTTTTATATTGTTTTGTTATGGTAACAATACTGGTGTAAGGTTCCTATGTACATTCATGTGCCCGAGGTAATGGATTCATGGAAAAGTTTGTCCCGTCTTTAGGCTCGAAGTAGTATCTACATCACATATGCATTGAAAATGCCATCAAAGAAGGAACATATTCAATATGAGTTTTTTTTTATTTCCCAAAAGACTTCGCATACACAAAAAAAATATGTGTTGAGGCCGTTGATGACTTCTTGTGCCGTAATTGGTTCAAAACATTTCGAGAAACCAATTTTAATGTTAGCGATATATCACGTTCTCGAGGACCGACCGAGGCTGATAGCGACGAAGTATTGGAACTAATTGAAAGTGATCGATATAGAACAAACGTAGAGATCGAAGAAATTTTTTGCATCAACTATGTAAAAGTGTCAAGAAGTCTGCGTCAACTTGCACTTGTTAGCAAGGACGATGTATCACTGATGCATAAGTTAATAGAGAAATATTTGACACACTGATTTGTCCTTGTGATTCATTGTTGAAGCGAGCAAGGTCATGGTGGAGCAAGCGAGGTGGTTAGAGGTGATCAAAAATTGGAGCGGATTTCTGCCGGAGCTCGAACAAGATCACTTCTTATTAGTGTGTTTAGTTATAGTCGTAGATTTCAGATATTCATGAGATTAAAATCAATTCATACTAACTTTAACTTTATCGTTGTGTTTACTGCGTAGCGTTACTTTTTTACTATGCAACATGAAAAACGAAATAATCCAATGTACTCACAAAAAATAATTGAAATAAATTTATAAATATTTTGGCGATATAGATATTCAATTCTTCAATTGAAACCTTCGGTGTGAAACACTAAACTTGAATACATTTACCGCTAAACACCAAATCACTTTATTAATCTTCTCGACGCACTTTTCGCTAACCATGTTAGCATCATTAGGAGATGATTTAATCTAAATTATCCAGTATTTGATGTGCATTTCTTGCAGCCAGCAAACCAATTAATGTTAAGTGACTTTTTACAGCCAATATTGAAAGATATTGATGTGAAAATCAACTGGTCAATCAATCAATCCATCAACTGGTACTATTATACATAGCTGTGCTCCGTATTCATAACGTAATCATAAGTGAATGATATCTTTAAAGATTAGGCTTTAGAAGATTCGAACTTTAAAGGCAAACGAGAACAAGATACTGTACATCTCAAGAAAGAAGAAACAATCAGTCAAAATATATAAGATTGAAAATCAAAATTGAAGTCAGATTTTAATATACGTACAAGTATATTAATTCTAATATACGTAAAGTTTAGATTAAATCTGTTATCTAGATTTATCTATTATCTAGATTAAATCATCTGCTGATGATGCTAACGTGGTTAGCGAAACGTGCGTCGAGAAGTTTAAAAAAGTGATTTGGTGTTTAGTGGTAAATCTCTTCGAGTTTAGTGATATAGATATTGTTAAAAGTTAAAATGGTGGTGCACGTCATTCCACGAAACGATTTATTCTCTTATCTTATATATCAAGTCCAGTTTCTGGTACTAATATTAAGCGTAAATGATTATGGTGGAAGCACGGAGATGCTCGTTAAACCATTGCACAAGGCAATATACATGCGAAAAAGATACATTTGGTGGGACTGAAAAGAAATTGTTTATTATGGGCTTTTACCTAAAATCTAGATAGTTAATTCGAAGGAATACTATTGACAACTAGGTGGATTAAAGCGAGCAATCTAGCAGAAGTGGTGTGAATTAGTTAATAGAAAGGGTAACGGTTCGATCGAGATAATGCCAGACCACATATGTCTTTGGCCACTCGACAAAGTTTTATAACTTGACTGGGATATTTTCATCCATCCACCATACTCTCCCGACCCTGCGCAATCTGATCATCATTTATTTTGAGTGCTTCAAAACTGATTAGAAACCTGAAGAAACTGCTTAGATAGTAAAACCTTTTCTTCCTTGGAAAAATACAAAACCCTTTTTTGAAGCATGGGAATATGCAGCTTCCGAAGAGATGGACAAATATATACATATATATATATATATATATATATATATATATATATATATATATATATATATATATATATATATATATATATATATATATATTGGGCTCTGTGAAACACGAAGAAAGGGCGAAGAGTTCATCAAATATATATATATATATATATATATATATATATATATATATATATATATATATATATATATATATAAATATATATATATATATATATATATATATATATATTGAGCTCTGTGAAACACGAAGAAAGGGCGAAGAGTTAATCAAATAGAACCAACTGGTCACGTACTCTACACCCGAGGTACGGAGAATGGACGATGTGGTGGAATTGGATTCCTCATCAATCGAAAGCACCAAGTATAAGCCATAGGGATGAGGAAATTGAGGAATTTTATGATGTTTTATCCCAACTTTTAGACCACGAGAAGTGTAGGTATTAAATCCTGATGGGCGACTTTAATGCCAGAATCGGAGAAGCAAGAACTGGTGAAATTGCAACTGGCCCATATGGAAACGGTGAGCTGGACAATAAAAGTGACAGGTGACATGAATTCATTTTACAAGAAAAAGATCAACAGAAAATGGACATGGAAAAGTCCATCTGAACTCACAAGTGAAATTGATTACATCATGTCAAACGATAAAGCAATATTTTGTAATTGTACTGTCCTTAACCATTTTAATGTGGGAAGTGACCACCGAATGGTACGAGCAAAGATTAAGATAAACTGCCGAAAAGAGCGCAAAAGTATGATAAGATCAAAAGGGGGTAAAGTGGATTCTGGGAAGCTGCTTGCTTTGCTGTGTTACAGGACCCGGAAGAGATGGGAAATTACAGACCAATATGAAGAAATCGCTAACAATGTGCTTGAAACGGCGGCTTCATGGCACCACAAGATAAATGTTTCAAAGAGTCAAAAATTTCAATGAGACCATTAATTTAATGAAAAAACGCCGGACAATGAAGAATGCAGTCCTTTTAGCAGGGTCGAGTATGTTAAGCTTTGCAAAACTATAAAAATTCGGGAGGAAACGCGCCGATGCAACATGCAGCTTGTGCAAAAGACTCTCGAAGAAAACAGGGGAATTAACAAAGCTAAGCAGAGGCTAAGAAAGAAAAGGACACGAATGTTTTCCTTAATGGGTGAGGATGGTACAATATGCAGGGAACGGACGGAAATGTTAGAGGTTGTCCAAAGATTTTATTCAGTGTCGTATAAGGACCAGAATCAAGCAAGAACAGCAATGCCCACTGAAGAACAAGTGCCGGATTCCTGGTAGAGGAAGTGACAAAGGTTATAAACTCAATGAAAAATGGCAAGGCTCCAGGAATGGATAGTATAACTGTGGAGATGTTAAAAGCTGGTGGTCGGACTTTACATAAAACACTAGCAGATTTATACTCAAAATGTCTCGAAACAACAAGAACTACCCAGCTTATGGAAAAATGCAGAAGTGATTCTTTTACATAAAAAAGGAGCACGGGAAGATTTAAAGAACTACCGTCCAATAAGCCTCTTATCAGTGGTGTACAAAGTTTTCACCAAGATAATATCCAAAAGAATACTAAGAAAACTTAATGACGCACAACCAAGGGAGCAAGCAGGATTCAAGTGGATTCAGTACAAGGGATTACATCCAGGTTCTACAGCTGGTCATAGAAAGACACAACGAATACACTATGCCACTGTGCTTGTTTTTTATCGATTATGAAAAGGCATTTAATTCAATCTCAAAGCAGGCCATAATGGATGCACTGCTTAATCAAGGTGTAGAGAAAGCCTATGTAAATCTACTAGGATCGATATATGATGAAGCTACAGCGACAGTCCACCTTGACGATCTTGAGGTTGGAATAAATGTAGAGCGGGGCGTATGGCAGGGTGACGAAATATCGCCTCTTCTTTTTTCAGCCTGCCTGGAAGAAGTGTTTCGTATGTGGATTGGGAACAGGATGGAATAAGGATTAATGGTGCATACTTAAATCATCTTAGATTCGCAGATGATATCGTTCTTCTTTCACAAGACCCAGAGGAGCTGCAAAGACACGTACAAGAGCTGCAAAGGGCTGGGGAACCATTTGGCTTAAAGATAAACCAGAAGAAGAGTCAGGTCATGTTCAATAAATTTGCTGATGACAAAAGGATTTCTGTTTTAGGAAAGGATTTGGAAGTTGTAGATCACTATATATATCTCGGGCAGACGGTTTCAATGGAAGGGGATACCATCCGGGAGGTGGAGCGACGCATAAAGGTGTCTTGCAGGCATTTGGCAGGCTCAACATAGTGTTTAAGAGCAAACTACCACTTTGCCTGAAAATAAATATCTTTGAGCAGCCCGTTATGACATACGGAAGTGAGAGCTGGACACTCACATCACAGTCAGTTCAAAAACTTCGAGTAGCACAGAGGGGGAATGGAAAGATGTATGCTTGTCATTACTAGACGGGATAGAAAGACCTGCACATGGATCAGAGAACAAACGAAAGTGAGTGACATCGTTGGAAGAATAAAGTAATTGAAATGGAAGTGGACAGGCCATATAGCGAGGCGAGGGGACGAAAGATGGACCAGGGCGGTCCTGGACTGGATACCGCTCGATCGCAAACGTCCACGGAGAAGACCGAAAACTCGATGGACTGATGATATTATTAATTATATTGGACCCGAATGGCAGAGGAGAGCTCAGGACCGCGAGAGTTGGAAGCATGCTGAAGAGGCCTTCAAACCTGCAATGGATATATATATATATATATATATATATATATATATATATATATATATATATATATATATATATATATATATATATAATATAATATATATTATATATATATATAAATATATATATATATATATATATATATATATATATATATATAAATATATATATATATATATATATATATTATATATATATATATATATATATATATATATATATATATATATTTATATATATATATAAATATATATATATATATATATATATATATATATATATATATATTTTATATATATTATATATATATATATTATATATATAATATATATATATATATATATATATATATATATATATATATATATATATATATATATATATATATATATATATATATATATATTTATATATATATATATATATATATATATATATATATATATATATATTTATATATATATATATATATTATATATATATATATATATATATATATATATATATATATATATATATATATATATTATATATATATATATATATATATATATATATATATATATATATATATTTATATATATATATATATATATATATATATATATATATATATATATATATATATTATATATATATATATATATATATATATATATATATATATATAGTATATATATATATATATTAGAATTACTAGGTTCTCGGGTAGAACTGCGTTTTTAGATTTCTAAAATCTCGCCATTTCGGCTTCCATTTTGAAGCCATTTTCAGGAGAATCTTGTTGATTTACTCGGGGGCCTCAATCTGCCTACTCCCCAGAGTTCACAACTAGAAAAGGCCTTTTTCTCAGGAAAATGATAAATCATTAAATGTGCTTTTATCTCTCCACAAAACTTTAGACCCCTCTGAATTTGTCGTTAATTTGTACCGTTTTACAAACGCATAACGAGGGGGCCCAATTTT
>JARFXV010000553.1:0-191047 GCA_031761425.1 Cosmopolites sordidus | reverse complement strand
AACCGTTGGGTTCCCCAATCACATGTGGTCATCACACACCCAATCTCATGTGGAACTCACAACAACCTGCGTCTCCGCCTAAATGATTATTTTTGTTGGTTGCTTGATCGGGAAGGAGCCCCACCTATCCCTTCAGCTGGATGACATATGTTTCGTCTCTCGAGGTTAAGACTCATCAGGGCGCCGACATATACCATACCATCAAGAATAGGGAGACCCTGTTCACAGCCAACAACCCAACGGTTGGGTGTGTGATGAGACTCACCTACAGCTGTCTCATTAGACGTAGTCCAAGAAAATCTAACACTACATATATACGCCATCCGACGGGAAGTCGGCGAAAACATGTGTTGTTGGCTGTGGGTAGGGTCTCCCTATTCCTGATGGTATGATATATGTCGGCGCTCTGATGAATCTGAACCTCGAGAGACGAAACATATGTCATCCAGTTGAAAGGATAGGTGGGGCTCCTTCCCGGTCAAGCAACCAACAAAAATGTTCATTTAGGCGGAGACGCAGGTTGTTGTGTGTTCTACATGAGATTGTGGAACCTAACGGTTGGGTGTGTGATAACACTCAGCTACTGCTGTCTCATTGGACGCAGTCCAAGAAAATCTAACACTATATGTATATATATATATATATATATATATATATATATATATATATATATATATATATATATATATATATATATATATATAGCAGAAAGCAAGAAACTGGTTCAGTGGAAGATAAAAGAAGAGCAATGTATAGTCGTAGTGGTGGTGCACAAAATCATATTGATTTGGTTTGTTGTTTTGAAGTGTTGCTGAAGTGTTGAAGTGTTGCTTAAATTTCCTTTAGGCTACGTTCACAACAATTTGGACTCAGTGAATCCCAAAGATGGCGTATTTTACGAACGTTATTTAACTCCGAACGCAAACCAGTAGATAAAGCATATGAATTGGAACAAAGAACAAACATCTGTTCAAATAAAGCATATTTTGAAATTGGTTTCTATGTTAATAAACAAAATTGCCACATTTGGGGTGAAGAAAATCCAAGATTGATTCATGAGAAACCTTTACATCCTAAACGAATCACTATTTGGTGTGCATTATGGCCAGGATGTATAATTGGGCCGTATTTCTTTCAGAATGCTGCTCCTGAAGCTGTAAATGTAAATAATATATGATATCGTGAAGTGATAACTGGATTTTTGTGGGCTGAATTGCAGAATATTCATCTGGAGGATACGTGATTCCAACAGGATTGCGCTCCTCACTCTCCTAATGAAATGAAACAATTGATTTATCGAGAGAAAAAAATTTCTGGACGAGTTACTGCAAGAAACACACAATTTGACAACGGTTGGACTATTTTATTTGGGGTTACGTGAAAAGCCAGGTCTATAAGAACAATCCACAATCTATTCCTGAACTAAAAGATGAAATTATTCGAGTCATTGATGATAAATTGATAGAGTCACGTTTATGCCAAAATGTCATCTAAAATGTTGACAAAATAGTGGACGTCTGTCGAGATTCAAGAGGCGGTTTTTTGCAGATATTGTCTTTCGTTTTTAACTGTCATACACTATGCTTCAATTATCCATAAAAACCGCTCAATTTGAAAAACCCTTTATCAAAAGTAGTCAAAAAAGGCTATAATTAAGTTTAGAATACTAATATTTTAATATCAGTGTAAAATAACTACCATTTAACTAACATAATGCTTTATATCTTTGTCTTTTTTTACACAGCTGCCATGTCACATTAAATAATCACTTAAAACGCGTTTCTAGGCGCTCTATCACGAGATTAGTTTACGGAAACATCCAGACAGCTGGGTCGTCCAAAGAAACTTCTCAGAAACACAAACGTGTAAAACATCAAACATTTTAAGAGGTCCCGTCTATATCCTCCAAAGTGGAAAGTTATCATGCATTAGCAACTTTCAGACCGTAAAGTGCTTCGGAGTTACGAACTCAATTTTGTCCGCCCTCGGGAGGCTCATATTTGGGATTAAGAAAGTTCGAGATTTAGAATCATACTATTTAGCCAGGGCCATGAGGGAATGCTTTTTTTTATCTATATTAATTGGTGAATTATTTAAAATGGTAGTCATATATAAATATACCACGGTGGATCACGAATTGTTGTTATAACAGAACCGTACATAATGTTTCATGTGTTTTTTTCTAATTTCGTTCAAAAGTTATTTAAATTTAACTGAGGTAGCTGATACTTGATGGAAATTGGTTTTAAATTAATATAGATATATTAACACCTAAAATGTCCCCTATATTTAAAATTCTATGTATAACAAATGTTTCATGAGCTATGTATAACAAACATTTCGTGAGCTACATTTCAGAATACCACACAGAATTAACAGTTTCTTCTCGTCCACGTTCATCTTCAAAAAAGGGCCTATTATTAAGGCCTAAGGAAATCGCGCACCAAACCAAGACCTTGCCCGAATGAGGAGGACAGATGAAAATGTGCCTCATCACTCAGCCAAAGGTTGTGGACGATATCACCATTTTCCTCAGCCATTTCCAAGAACCTTTCATAAAAAGGCCTTAGGGCAACAACATTCGGTTTCATTGATGGCCTGAATTACTTGGATTTTCTAAGGGTGATGGTGAAGATCAAACCTTAAAATCCGTCGGACCGTTCTGTCTGAAATTTCGATCGTAACGCTTTGTCGACGTGCCGATCTCCGAGGGTTTCTTCCCACAGCTGCTCTCACACGATCAATATTCGTGGGAGTATGCACTTTTTTCGCACTATCACCTTTCCTGTGTATGGTTTCTCCAGTGATCTCAATGTTTTCAACCCACAACTTAATCGAATTAATTTAGGGAACTGCGCGATTACGATGAATACCGAAATACAGACGAAAATGACGCTGAGCGCTGAGCTGACGCTGAACAATTATATAGAGATCACTAACAGTTCATTGAAATTATTAAAAACGTCCAGCTAGAAGAGAAGAAAACGGCATACTAATCAGCTTTGACGTCACTTTCCTCTTTGCGCAAGTATTCCTTACCGAGGCCCTGTCGATCATAAAGACGAAAAACAAGCTGCTTGAACATGTAATCTGTCTTTCAAACCAGTGTTTTGCTAAAGATGCTTGTCAGGCCAAAGATACAAACAAATTGATGGCGCACCAAATGGTTCCCTACACTCTCCAGCGTTGGCCAATCGATATATGAAAAATTTCGAAACCAGAACACTGCAAACCTGCGCACATAAGCCAAAATGTCGCAACATGGCGAGGATAATCAGCAAATAGCGAAATAATCACAGCAAAAAAGCTTCCATTCCTGGATGCGTTAATAAAAAGGAAAAAATATGGTGGCTTATCGCACACGATATATCGAAAACCGACACACACAACAGATATATCAACGCCAGCTTACATTATCATCCGGCCCAGCTATTCGCCATTGCAAGATAACTTGTCTATCGATCGCAAACCCTAAGCGATAAGGAATACTACCAACCAGAAATAAATCTTCAAATTGTCCTGGCAACTAACGGATTTCAACAAAAAAACTATTCGACGGATAGTCAATCTAACGGACAACGAGAAACGGAGAACAAGACACATAAACAAAGCCTTTCTACCATATATTAAATACACCATGGGCAAAACCAGAAAACTTCTAAGGAGACACGAAATTAAAACCATTTTCGCCACCGACAGCAAAATCAAGATATCCTTCCAACAGCCAAAGACAAAATTCCCTTAGAAGACTGAGTTCCGAGTCAGGACCGTAACTTGTCATACATACATAAACAATCATACATAGGCCAAACAAATAGAAAAATAAATGCCAACAGCGACGAACACATTAACTGCGTCAAACAGAAAACTTTAGGACAACTTGTGCTCAACACCAGACAAAACAAAGATTTTGGCAAGAAATGGGCCTTCCCCACCAACTAATTCTTCAACACCTACTTAACGATGTCATCAATCTATCGTGCTTTCGGTCTTCTTCGCGGGCGTTTGCGATCAAGCGGTATCCATTCCAGGATTGCCTTAGTCCATCTGTCATCCTCTTAGTCTGCTCTTAAACACAATATTGAGCCTGCCAAATGCCTGCCAGCCACATTTAACACGCCGTTCCACCTCCCGGGCGGTATTCCCCTCCATTGAAATCCTCTGCCCAAGATATATAAAGCTATCCACAATCTCCAAATCCCTTCCTAAAACTGAAATTCTTCTATCCTGAGCGAAGTTATTGAACAAAACCTGATTCTTTTTTAGGTTTATTTTCAAGCCAAATGGTTCGTCAGCCCATCAGGTCAGCAGTTCTTGTATGAGTCATTTGCAGCTCCTCTGGGTCTTGTGAAAGGAGAACGATATCATCTGCAAATCTTAGATAGTTTAAGTTTGCACCATTGATCTTTACACCATCCTGTCCCACTCCAGTTTACGGAATAGTTCTTCAATGCTAGCGTAGAAAAGAATAGGCGATATTGCGTCACCCTGCCGTACACCTCGTTCTACATTAATTCCCACTTCAAGATCATCAAGGTGAATTGTGGCTAGCTCCGATCCTAATAGGTTTACTTATACTTTATCTACCCCTTGGCTAAAGTATTGCATCCATTATTGCATGCTTTGAGATGGAATCAAATGCTTTTTCGTAGTCGATAAAAGCCAAGCACAGTGGCATGGTGTATTCGTTATGTCTTTCTATGGCCTGCGGTACAACCTGGATGTGATCCATTGTACTGAATCCACTTCTGAATCCTGTTTGTTCTCTTGGTTGTGCGTCATTCAGTTTTTTTGATAATCTGTTAGAAATTATCTTAGTGAAAACTTTGTGCATTACTGATATTAGGCTTATTGGACGGTAGTTCTTTAAATCTTCGTGTGTTCCGTTTTTATGTAAAATGATCACTTCTACATTTTTTCATAAGTCAGGTACTTTTTGTTCTTTGAGGCATTATGAGCATAATTTTGCCAGTGTTTTATGTAACGTCCGACCAGCAGCTTTTAGCATTTCGACAGTTACACTGTCTTTTCCTGGAGCCTTGCCGTTTTTCATCGATTCTATAGCATTTGTTACTTCCTCCACTAGGATATCTGGCATTCGTTCTTCCGTGTGTATTGTTGTCTTTGATTGATTCTGATCTTCATGTAACTGGGAATAAAAATGTCTAACAACCTCTAACATTTGCGTACGCGCCCAGCATACTGTGTCATCCTCACGCCTTAAGGCATATATTTGCGTTCTTTTGTTTCTCAGCTTCTGTTTACCTTTGTTAATTCCTTTGTTTTCTTCCAGGGTTTTTTACACTACCTGCATGTTGAATCGGCGCGTGTCCTCTTTTATACGTTTTCTTATAGTTTTGCAGAGCTCAGTGTACTCGACCCTGCCAAAAGGACTACCTACATTTCTCATTACCCGCCGTTTCTTCATTAAATCACTGGTCTCAATAGAGATTTTTGTCTGTTTGAGACATTTTTCTTCTGGTGCTATTGAAGCAGCCGTTTAAAGAACATTGTTGGCGATTTCTTCATATTGAACTGATAGTTCCACTTCCTCCGGATCTTGTAACATAGCAAACCGGTTTGACAAAGCAATCTCTTTGATCTTACCATTCTTTGGCGTTCTCTTCGACAGTTAATCCTAAATTTGGGTAATGCATTTAAAATGGGCCAATGCAAAATAATATTATGACATACATATTGGAAGGGATGGGCATAGTGATAACAATATTTTAGCTTTGTGGCAAGAAGCCTTAAGCCAAATTTCTCCAGAAAAATGGAAAAAGTGTATAGACCATACAAATAGAATCATACTAGATTGACACAAAAAAACAATAATTACAGAAGTGACACCCTTAATTATTACCATTAATGATGAAGAAGATACCGACTCTAGCAGTGATTCTGATGCAGATAATTAATTTAAGAGTTTTTCTATTTAATTTTATCCTAGAATAAGAATATGGGGCTCTGTGAAATGGGGAAATAGAAAAAGAAGAAGCCAAACATGAATATCTTAGCATCATATATAGCAGAATTCACATGGGGAATTGAACCAAATGGAATGTGGAATTTTATGCTTATTGAACAATTTAAATTCAGGAGGTTACTGGAGAACAGGGCAGTAAACTATATTTACATGAGTTTAGTAGTACATGTATTCTTATATTTTAAGAAACCCGCTGATGAATGATATACATGTTGGTTTCTATAGGTTTATTGATTAATTTAATTGGTGGTTCAATTTTCACTATTTTCAAAACAATGCAAACATACTGTTTAGATTGGCCTTTTATTGTATTATTGTATTAAACAATATAATCCATAAGTATGTCTAAAAAATAAATATTGTATGTAATGCTTGTTCTAAAATAAAAAATAAAGCTGAAACAGTTATTATTTTAATGTATTAAAACCTTTTAGAGTTTGCTTGTTTCCAACTTTATGCAAATTCTTTAGATTAGGTAATCTAATTATTAATAATTAAAAAAGTTCACCAATGAGGATGTGATGAACGAATCAATTGTGTTGGTTCCTTGGCTTGTTATTCCCCTTTTTCTAGATGATTCACTATTATAATGCCTGGATCTATGACAGTTGGAATGACACACAACTTTTATATATAAAAGGAAACATTCTCCTCAATTTCTTGATTCCGTTCTTTAAAATGTGTAATTCAAGGTCGCCTATTATATTATTTAAAAACTAGTAATATTTCCGATGTAGGGAATCTATAAAAAATAATCTATATATATATATATATACATATATATATATATATATATATATATATATATATATATATATATATATATATATATATATACATATATAGATTATTTTTTATAGATTCCCTATAAAGAGATCAGTTCACGGAAAAATCCAGATCTGGATCGTCCAAAGAAACTTTTCGGAAACACAAAACATCAAACATTTTACGAGGTCCCTTCTATTTCCTCTAGAGTGCAAATTTATAATGCATTAGCAACTTTCAGACCTATAAACTGCTTCTAAGTTAGGAACAATTTTGTTCGGGAGTACTGCGGTTGTCATTAAGTACTGCGGTAATTATTAATGTGGGGTGCCCCAAAGAAAAGTGCATGCATCTTTTAATATGGTCTCTCCATATTACACAGCTTTTTTTGACGTATCTCATCGTTTGTCTTTAACTTTTTAGTTGGTTGAGGACAACCGATTTTAATTGTGATTAATTTATTTCTTTTAGCCATTTTTGGAGTCACTCCCACACACCAAATACGAACAGGTAACGAAGCAAAAATAACACTGGGGAACAATTTGAAAAATAATTTCTGCTGAGTTCGATATTTAAGCGGTTTTATACGTAAATTGACATGCTAATTCCAAAACTTTATTTAGTTTTTTTCTATCACGTCAATTTTTTTCTCTACAGCTGTTGCGCATCCGACTAAGCTTGGCGAATCACAGAAGTCACTACTGCTCTCCTACCGGCGAACCTTCTGCGACCTAGGAGTGGGGGCGTGAGTGACGTTGCGTTATTCAAAACTAGTTCGGTCAGTTACGCATGAGATGCTAAGTACGCGGGTCTGTGTCGCTCTGATATAGTGAAGTCAAAGTATACATACACAACTACAGATTTTCGTTATGTCTGCCTCTGGTAGTTCTCGTCGTAAGTGCTTAAACAGCACCGATTCATTTTGTTATATATGTGCCAGTTTTACCATCCCCATTCAACGGACTAATATTCGTACATTTGCCAGGCAAGCCTATTTTGCTTATTTTAAAGTGAAAATAGGTGACCAAGATAAATCATGGGCCCCTCATAAAGTGTGCAAGCAGTGTGTAGATAGTTTACAATTGTAGACGAAGAGAGCACGTAATAAACTTTCGTTTGGTATATCAATGGTTAGGCGAGAGCCCAAAGATCACTTAAGTGATTGCTACGTGTGCATAGTGAAAACATCAGGATTCAACAAGAAAAACAAACATAAAATTGAGTACCCTAGTTTACCGTCAGCTATATGCCCTGTACCTCATTCAGCTGAAAGTCCAGTGCCAGTTTTTCAAGAATTACCTTCTTCAGAAATACAAGAATGTGAATCAAGTGAAGATCGAAGTGACTCCACTGACGAAGAATTCAAAGTTTCCAATGATTCTGTTCAAAGGATTCAATCAACATGAATTAAACGATTTAGCGCGAGATTTGGAACTATCCAAAAAAGCATCGGAATTATTAGCATCAAGACTGCACGAAAAAAAATTGCTTGACAAAGGAGCTAAAGTCACTTACTATCGATCCAGAGGAAGTAAATTTAGGCAGTACTTCAGAAATAATGACGGATTTGTATATTGCCTGAACGTAGAAGGTTTAATGAAAAATTGGCCATTTCTAACTATAACGCAACTGAATGGCGATTGTTTATAGATAGCTCAAAGCGTAGCTTGAAGTGTGTTCTCCTACATAATGGAAATTTATACGGTTTAGTCTCAATAGGTCATTCAGTTTATTTGCGGGAATAATATGGCGACATAAAGAAAGTCATTGACTTGTTGCAATATAGCATGCAGCAATGGATCATCTGTGTTGACTTTAAAATGGTCTGTTTCCTTCTTGGCCAGCAACGCGGGTATACCAAGTATCCCTGTTTTTTATGCATGTGGGACAGCAGAACTCGTGAGAAGCATTCGGTGCAATCGAACTGGCCGCCAAGATCTGACCTACGACCTGGTGATCCAACATTTTAAATCAGCCACTTGTCGACAGAAAAAACATTGTATTTCCGCCTTTGCATATAAAACTAGGTCTCATGGAGCCTTTTGTTAAGGTTTTGGCAATTGAAGGAGACTGCTTTAAGTATATCATTTCGGTATTCCCTAGCCTGTAATATGAAAAGATAAAGGCTGGTGTGTTTGATGGTCCACAGATTCGGCAACTCGTTAAAGATGAAAATTCCACTGAAACAATGACCGAACTTGAAAGGAATGCTTGGTTGGCTCTTAAAAATATTGTTAAAGACTTTCTTGGAAATACACGAGCCCCGAATTACATCGAAATTTTTCAACAACTCTTGGAGAGCTTTAAAAAGCTTGATTGCAACTTGGTCTTCTTGCTAACTTCCCAGAAAATCTTGGTGCTGTTAGTGATGAACAGGGCGAGCGATTCCACCAAGATCTAAAGGTTATGGAAGCGCGGTATCAAGGTAGATGGGATGTCAGTATGATGGCTGACTACTGTTGGAGCATCAAGCGAGAATGTCCACAAACTGAACACTCCAGGAAAAGCTATAAGAAAAAATTTTTACCATAATAACTTTTATTTATTTTTTGTATAAACACAATTTAACATTTAATAATATATTAACCTCTGTATGAATAAAAAATTCTAATCTATTTGGTCAGATCTCACCTTATTTCCTTTCGTATGTACACTTTTAAGGTAAAATAAGGGGTATGCTGTAGCTTAAGAACTTGACGTGATAGAGAAAAACTGTGAATATTTTTGAATTCAAAGATGAAAAATTAGTCAAAAAGAAGTCACAGATCCAAGTCAACAAAATTGCGGTTCCCCAGTATAATAAATACGAAAACTTTCGAAATTCGGTGAAAATGTTTATTATGGCTTGCTAATAAACGTGTTAAAAGTACTGAATAATCAAACATCCGGAATCGCCGCCAAATTTAAAAAAGGGTGTCTTTTTATGTCTTTTGTCATATATTTCGTTAATTATCGACTTTATTAGAAAAGTAGTTATTACAAAAATTTAAAAGCATTGAATTTTCTACGAAAAAGGTTGAAGTAATTTTTTGACATGACGACGAACATGAGGCAGATGGATAAATCGCTCACACACATCACTGTGTGTGACAAAATAAGCGTTCAAAAGCCTATATAGCTCATATCGATCACTGTGGAAACTCTCGAAATTTATATTTTTTACGTGAAATTTAAATCTTATAAAGTTTTGTTATATTTTTTTTCACAAATTCATATATACTCACTGTATTGTTACATTGGTTTGCGCATCTTCTTCTCAGTGCGATTGATATTGGGGCTATCCCCAACGACTACATCAGAATAATCTGATGAACCAGTACTAATTTACAAATGTGATAAAAACGATCGTTGACCCATTGCTGAAGCAATAGCGTGAAAGAATACTTTTCTTATTAATTTTTTCAACGTGGTCGTGAAAGAACGTGGTCCATAAAAGTTTTCAGTATTTCAGAAATGTCAGCACTCGCATTAGTGAAAAAATCGTTAGATGAAGGATAATAATCATTGTCATAGACTTGTGAATGTCTTCTTTTATAATAGCTTCTGCAATTTCAACTATTCGCTATCATTCCTCACGCTCATGTGTTTTTTCATCGTGTATCAGGAATTTATTAATATTGTTATTCCAATGTTGCGGAAATAAACAACAGGAACCGTTTTCTGATTTTGGGTGATGATAATTCTGTCTCCATATTTTTGTTTCAACTTAGTTTTTTACCGTTAATTCGTTGGTAACATATTGTGTACATTGGGGCATCAACTCGGATAGCGATTATTAACAATCCTCGTGATTGTCAAGGCACGAATAAATGTTTTACATGGCCGTTGTCACACCTTCGACTTCAAAACGCCCTCGTTTTTTCCCGATTGGCTTGGAATGCAAAAAAAATGAGAGAAAGTGGGATTGGTAGCTATGACATCGGCAGCAACCAAATCAGCAGTATTCACAGCACTACGCTTAACTGCGAACGTTGTAAACTTGTCTACGCTTAGCTATAGGCTGTCTTTTTTATAGAATGTTTCATCAATACTTTCTGTACAATAGATTTACATTTACTTCATTTACATTACAACATCTACCTTTACAATCAAAACAATCAAAGAATATCGCAAACTTTCAGTGCGATGTGTGGTGCTAGATGATGTTGTAGTTTTGTTAGCATCTTTTTTCGTTTTGCATCGTTTCTATTATGCTATCCCGTCGCTTATAATTTTCGATGCAAAAAATGTTTATTATCCTTTTCTTCAAATTACTTATTCCTTTATATTTCACTCCTACGATATCACTATCAGAAATATTTTCATCACAAATAAAGCACTTTTCGCTTCCAGCCATCGCAACAAAAAGCGCCCCACTGAATTTCAGAACAGCTGCCAGTTAGGACCCTACACAACCGTACCCCTCTTAACAGCTGTCGCACCTATAAGAGCGTCAAGACCTGTCCTTTGTAGGTATATTATCGTCAAACAGTTCATGTACCTGAGCTATGCGTTATATACTTCACAAAATCATACGACAATACACAACATACTATAAAAGTTTCATACTTGACTCAAAATTATCGATATGGCATACTCTGCTATGGCTCTATATATGTCTGCTTCATGTTCATCATCCATTTGCTCGGGAAATATTAGGTTTATGAAAAAAATCAATACACCTTTTCCAAAGAGAACTGAATGCTCTTCAATTCTGGCAATTGACTATTTTTCTAATAAAGTTGATAATTAACAAGTTAGAAAAAGTTTCATCAATTCTTGGAGTCCGAGATTCATCTTCAATCGAGTCTCGACCTTCTGAAAATGCCTTAAATCACCTGAAAACTTGAATCCTGGACAAAACAATGTTTCCATAGGTTGTGATATCGCGCTGTTGATCGAATTTTCTGACCGCACTAGAGATATCCAGTTCACGAAAAGGATTGCTACCTACCACCAAATAACTCTAGGAAGTTCGAATTTGTAATGAACACGCATAAGATGTTGTTTTGCCTCCCATCCAAGGAGAGAACTAACAGTGATGCCAAATCGAACGCTACACCTCTACACTAGTCTCATTACTAAAGACCGGATTATATGCAACCAAAAACCTTAAGAATATGCGCATATATATGTACATATTTTTTTTAATTTATGCAGGATATATGCAAAAAATCCGTAAATATGCAGTGAATATGCAACTAAATTTTGATTTCCTAAATTACATTTTCATTTAATTAGGTGATTGAGTATTGAATAAAGATAAATTCAAGTTATACTATAGTATACTTTATTAAATTCGATTAACACCTAATACAATGTTTTATATGAAACTTATACTAAATATTAATATTAACACGAAAAATTATAAAACGCACTAGTTATAATGTGTGCTTCAAGGTTCTGAACTAGAAAATTGTGGCGTCTATCACTAAGGAAATGTTTATACAAAGAAAACGATCTTTCTACATCTACTGATGTTATAGGGCAAAATTTTTATTTCGGGCAGGCTCAATAGCTAAATTATTTACAGTTTTCCCTGACATTATGTCTACGACCTGCCTTAAAATCTTGAAACCTGTGTTTTTTTCTATCAAATTTTCTAATTTTGCCACTACTGTTTTCCCTACCTCAGCTCGTATATTTTTGCAATTTTGTACACATGTCACTATTATATCCATCGACTCTGGTAAATTTGTACACGATTCCTCTAGTTGCAAAATACTGTCTGCTATAAATACATAGTTACACTTAATATGCATTAACTATTGTTCCACCACAGGACTTTGAAATATTTCTTTCGATTTTTGGATGCACTGTGAATCATCACCAGACATTTGTGAGATTAAGTCCATCAATTTTTGAAAATTATCTACATAAAATAATGCCTCACGAATCCAGGTGCCCCATCTGGTCACGACAGGCAGGCTTGACATTTGCTATTAGGTCATTGACCAACGGAAAAGAAACTCTAATAGTTTCCGTAACTCTATTTAATCCGTGAGCTAGACAAGTTACATGAATCAAATTTTCATAAAATATTTTTTAAATTCTTTCCTGCCTTTATCATATACGGCGCAGCATCGGACAACAGGACAAGAATTTTATCTGTAGAAACTGAGTTCGGCAAAAAGAAATGTGTTAAGGTTTCTTGAATAAAACGTGTAACTGTAAGATTGTTTGTTTTTTCCACTTCTTTTACGGCTATAAGGTAAGCTTTTCCAGGTTCTTCTTCTGTGAGTTTTCCGATCATTAAAGTAACTATGTAACGACCTCACGAATCAGTTGTTTCGTCGACAACAATATACATATAGTTACCTCAAATTTCTTTTTTTATTTCATCTATCACGGTACCAAATACCTTTTCAACGACGTTTTTTCTTAATGTTGATTCATCTGGAGCATTAAATTTTGTATATTTTTGCAGAAAGGCCTTAACTTGCGAGTTGGTTAACTTGTTTAAAGGAATATTAGCAGCCAAGAACGTTTTACATAGATCTACGTTAAATTCTGACTGGTCATGGTTTCCGTTTTTAAAAATCTCAAATGACTGCTTCAGCGTTGACTGTATGGGCCCAGACTTCTTCATGTTTCTAACCTTAGCTACTTGAGACGGCGTCTTAATATGTTGGTCTATGTGAAATTTCTTTGAGCAGGAAAGAATTTTTGAACAAGATTTGCAAAAAACCTGGTCGCCGTCCAAAGCAAGTTCTGGGTAAGGCTTAATCCAAGAAGTACATAGTATTTTCGACATAATCACTGCTTTCACTTTCACTTTGTTTGCACTTACTAACTGCACAATAATAACTGCGACTACAACAAACGACAACCTGAATAATACTGACAAACAGCAAAGTTTACAGAATGAATATAAGTTAAGTCACTAGACGTCGGTACTTCGAGCAACGAATTTAGACTGGCACCAGTCTGTAAACTTTACAAACAGTAACAAATATGAGAAAATAAATAAAAATAGAAGTTTTTGTACTTATTATATTTTATTGCCCCATTAGGGAAAACCCAATCTGCAGACCGGGACCGCCCAGACACGACGCCGTGCGACCATAAAACGTAAGAAAAGAATACAGAAATCCCAAAACATGTTTAGATATGCAATAGTTCTTAAAATATGCATTTTTCCTTTAAAATCACAAAATATGCAGAATTTGCATATATATGTAAAATGCATAAAATCCGGTCTTGACTCATTATTTTATTAATACACCTCTTCTAGGATTGATACCAATCGAGTAATTAGGATAATCACTTCCCCATAGGGCATCAATCGTAAGATCACGAAAACGATGGAATGACAATCTATTAGAAAGATAGTGCCCATAAACTCATTATAACATATTGGATCTATGGCAAAATGGGACCTACTATCTGATCAAAATTGACCGGGACTGAGTCACTGAAACCGCGCGCGGTTTACGAATCGTTTTTTTTTTCTTAGATTAGTACAATCGTATATGATATACATGTGAAGTTTGAGCGCGATATATCAAATAGTGTGTGTTTGGCAGATCTTTGTTTATGTTACAAAAAATTACCATAATTGAATTTCTGCAACGGATTCATTGAAAATGTTGGGGATAGCCTAACAAGAGTATTTTAAGTGACATAGAACATTTAGTGAAAGTCGTGGAATCGTTGAAAACTTGCATCCACCTCTGTTAACGACGATAATATCGAGAAAATTTTAAAAATAGTTCTTGAAAATCGTGATGGTGCCATTAGAGAGCTCTTACAGCAGTTCTTGGCATCTCTTATCTCAACACATTTTGATAGATATACTGGGCGTGAAGCGTGACGTCTCAAATAGCTCTAATTGTGTGTGATTTTTGCCCAAACATATGATGAAAATGATCGTTTAAGCACTGTATTCGCCGGATATGGCTCCGCGCAACTTTTTTCTCTTCTCCAAACTCAAATATTCGCTCAGTGGAATGCGTTTTGACTCGACTGAGGACATTAAACAATTCGCTGAAGGAACTGAAGGCTATTCCGCCCGAGGCGTATTCCAAGTATATGGATGATTGGATCAAACAGCGTATAATATAAACTGCAAAATAAATATATATATATATATATATATATATATATATATATATATATATATATATATATATATATATATATATATATATAATATAAATAATATAAATAATGAAGCCGATAAAATAAATTTGTATTAAAATTGCATTACATGTGTTTTTTACCAGTACCGGTCAATTTTCATCACATTGTATATAAAAGAAGGAAAATAGTCTGACAGAATCATAAAGTGATCCTGATGATCTTAAGTTGTAGTGTAATGAAACATTATCCTACACATATGTTTGATTATATCAGAAATTTGTGATTTATTACGAATAATTTCAACTGGCACTCATTACAAATAAAAATATATCTAAATTTGTCACCTTGTTATACCCTGTACAATGTTTATTTCGCTAGGTATTTACTATGGCCCTTCGCTACAAATATCAATATCATCACTAGAAAGGCTCCGAAAAAAAAAACGGGTTTTATTACATTTTCCATATCATCCGTTATTAATAATATAAAAAAGAAAGTTGACGAAGGTACGTGAAAGTGTCAGAGGAAAAAGGTTTGGTCGATGTTTGAAAGAAATATAAATTTTAATGCGAAACTACAGATAATAGCAAAGAACGTTTTCAAATTGCTACCTAACTTTAATATATTACATCTTTGAAAACGTTTACAGTGTATAATAAAAGCTAAAAAGTTCGAATTGATATTAAAATGAACCAGTACTTGAAATGCATACGTCATAAAACATATGTAATGTTTATTTCGTAATTTTATATTTTACATATAAATAGCAATAAAAGAAAAAGTTGCGTTAATTAAAAAATTAAAACCGTTAATGAAAAAAATTATAATTGTGCC
The DNA here is from genome assembly GCA_031761425.1 of Cosmopolites sordidus. NCBI lineage: Eukaryota > Metazoa > Arthropoda > Insecta > Coleoptera > Curculionidae > Cosmopolites > Cosmopolites sordidus. Next base: position 175,401 of record JARFXV010000553.1, on the reverse strand, counting down.
AAAGAAAACGTAAGATTTGTTAGAATTTTTAAGTATTTTCTACGATTACCGTGATATTTATACCCTGGAACTCTTTGTGAACAAGTTCGTTCTAACTGCTCATGGATCAGAGAACAAAGGAAAGTATGTGACAACTTGCTCTTGATCTGAAAATAATAGCAAACATTTAAATATATATATATATATATATATATATATATATATATATATATATATATATATATATATATATATATATATATATATATATATATATCATCATCATCATCATCATCAGCCCGTATCGATCCACTGCAGGATGAAGGCCTCTTCAGCATGCTTCCAACCTTCACGGTCCTGGGCTTTCCTCTGCCACTCGGGTCCAATATACTTAACGATGTCATCAGTCCATCGTGCTTTCGGTCTTCTTCGCGGTCGTTTGCGATCAAGCGGTATCCACTCCAGGATTGCCTTGGTCCATCTGTCGTCCCATCGCCTCGCTATATGGCCTGCCCATCTCCATTTCAACTGTTTTACTCTTCCAATGATGTCACAGACTTTTGTTTGTTCCCTGATCCATGCGCAGGACATTCTGTCTCGTCTTGTAATGCCAAGCATACATCTTTCCATTCCCCTCTGTGCCACCCGAAGTTTTTGAATTGATTGCGATGTGAGTGTCCAGGTTTCACTTCCGTATGTCATAACGGGTAGAACGCACTGATCGAATACTTTTCTTTTCAGGCAAAGTGGGAGTCTGCTCTTAAACACTATGTTGAGCCTACCAAATGCCTGCCAGCCACATTTAACACGCCGTTCCACCTCCCGGGCGGTATTCCCCTCCATGGAAATCCTCTGCCCAAGATATACAAAGCTGTCCACAATCTCTAAATCCCTTCCTAAAACTGAAATTCTTCTGTCCTGAGCGAAGTTATTGAACATAACCTGACTCTTTTTCAGGTTTATTTTCAAGCCAAATGGTTCGCCAGCCCTTTGCAGTTCTTGTATGCGTCTTTGCAGCTCCTCTGGGTCTTGTGAAATGAGAATAATATCATCTGCAAATCTAAGATGGTTTAAGTTTGCACCATTGATCTTTACCCCATCCTGTTCCCAATCCAGTTTACGGAATACTTCTTCAAGTCCAGCCGAGAAAAGAATAGGCGATATTGCGTCCCCCTGCCGTACACCTCGTTCTATATTAATTCCCACTTCAAGATCATCAAGGTGAATTGTGGCTGTAGCTTCATCATATATCGATTCTAATAGGTTTACATAGGCTCTCTCTACTACTACTACTATATATATATATACTATATATATATATATATATATATATATATATATATATATATATATATATACATATATATATATATATATATATATATATATATATATATATATATATATATATATATATATATATATATATATATATATATATATATATATATATATGATCATGAGAAATTCACCAAAAATATATTTAAGCTTCTAAACGATCGCAAGAGGGCGTGAGGGCTAAACATTTTTAAAAATAATTTTTTGTGTGTATTTTCAAGTGTTTTCAAGTGTTTTCAAAGTGTTAAGAAAAATTCTCAGTTATAATTAGCAAACTGTCTCCTAGAACTGTTTTATGACATTTTGTCGTAATTTTACGAATAGAGGGGAGGGGGAGTTTTACCTATTGAGATAAAAAGTCGTCTAATGCTTTGCCTTAACCGATTTTCCTAAATTTGGATTCATTTAAAAGGCAATTGCTGAGGCAATCAGATAATCTAAGAGATAAATTATTTAGTTTATAAATGAAACCGCGAGGTGGTGTTACATTCAACAATAGTTTTTTTGAAGTTTTGTTCAGTTTTTTCAAATGAAATGGTACAGCTTTTATTACATGGCTAGAAAGGTATTTTAAAGGGGAATCATCCAGTGAAAACCCGAAATCAATATCTCTGACATGTCAAGAGATATTTCGATTTTTCTGAAAAAATCAGTTATTATTTCACTACTACCTGCTAAGTTAAAAAAATTTTAACCTAATGTTTGCGTTCCTTCACACTTTACCCAGGATTAGGACTGGTCCAAATTCTTCGTGCCATATTAATTAGGAGCGTGCTTAAAGGCCAATATATATATATATATATATATATATATATATATATATATATATATATATATATATATATATATATATATATATATATATATATATATATATTTTGTGTATTTTTTTAAAACCTGACATAGGCTAACTTTACTAATACTTCTCAAAGTACTAAATAGTACTAAATAGTGCTGTACTCCAAGTGTGCAGAGTTGTAGGAAATAACTTGACTAAGAAAAATTTACAAACAAAGAATTCTGGTGTTACCAGATTGCTTCAGTAGCTATTAAAATAATATTTTTTTATGCCAGCACGCTATTTTTTTAACATTATTTGTCAAATCTTAAAATTCGAGTATGAGATATATTTTTATTGGAGTAGCCGATTTAGAACAATTTTAGAACAAGACATCACAAAAATAATCTGCGGTCGGCAAGAACTAAAAGAAGTAGTAGCAATAGTTATGCCTAGCAATCACATAGCAATAGTTATGTCTAGCATATGTTATGCTAGTTGGGCATAGCATATGCTATACACACATAATAGGCCTTGGAAATTAAACAAAAAATTGTGTTGCTTGAAAGGAGCCATCATTATTGTGCTGGGTTTTTTTTTTAGAGTCCCGTAAGTGTCCGCCCAACAGAGGTGTAACTGAATATATTTATATATATATATATATATATATATATATATATATATATATATATATATATATATATATATATATATATATATATATATAGTAATAATATAGCAAAAAACATTTGCTTTTATTTTCAAGTCAAACGCACGTTTGTCAACCAACAATTAATTCCAAAAAAGAGTTCATTAATTTAATTTTTTGTGATAAAGTTTTTGTCCTGTTCACAGTCCGGTGGAACCCAATAAACCCCTCTGAATTAACATTTTTGTTTTTTTTTTATATTACGGTCGGACAATTTTTAGGTTGGCAAAAGTTTTTGTTTGTTTTTTATACATTCAAATAGACAGAAGGCTGAATAAATAAAATACACGACGAATAATTATTGTTTGAGGATTTGGGCAACGTTTATTTGTCTATCTATATATATATATATATATATATATATATATATATATATATATATATATATATATATATATATATATATATATATATATACCCACAAGGTAGCTTAACGGAACCAAGGAGGGAAATGTTACAGAAATCTTTCACCCTTTCTCCACATCGCCTTCGCTCAGCTGTCCACCATGCGTCGTAACGTATCTCTCGGAACCGGTTTCTAGCCTTTCAACCGTCATCAGCCGAGCTCCAGACGAACGCAAAGAAAGCAGTTGGGAGAGACGATCGGGACCAGGCCATGTCGATAAATTGACAGCAAAACGTAAAGAAAAAATATTTACTGCTTTATAAATTTTATGGCTCTATTTTTATGAACACATTTTTATATATTTTTTCTCTTTTTTATTTTTTTCGCAACGATCTAAAACTCAAAAAATATCAAAAATATCTGTTCTTCAAAAAATAATTTATATTAATATCTATATAATACTGTAAAGATAGTAAGTAAATATATTTTTTTGGATACGTCAATGACAAGAAAAGAGAAAATATATATGAACACGCCACAATAATTTAGACAATATTCACATTTTCATGTTTTTTTGAAATTTTTGTTAAATATTATGTTTAAACTATTTTTAAAAAATTAATTTGATATTATTTTTTTCCTTTTTTGTTATATATTTATATTCTACAGTTAATATACCAATTACGTATGCTATTACATATTTCTATACATATATAAATATATACGAACATGAATATCAGTAAGACTTTCCATTTTTTCTTATTTTTTTATATCGTAAATTAGATATCAAAGAGGCGATGCGACTTCAAACTCTAGTTATCTTCTATTCTATTATTCTATCATAAAATAGAAACCCATCTTGATAAAGATTTCTGAGGAAACGAGACGAGACATTTATTATTATCTCGCGAATAAGAGAGCGATCTTCTCGCCGAACAAAATACTCCAGATCGCAATAAGATCGTTCACGTGGGTGTCGCCGTCATTTCGGAATTAAAGCTCACCCTCCACTGATAAACGTACTAATTCTGGCCGTCACTCTGCCGAGAAATTCTCCAGCAACTGCCGGAGACCTGATAAGATTATATCGCTGTTACGTGTCACTCATAGGACTTCCCCTTCTTGTTCAAATTTCACAGCTAGCCGAAATATTAGACAGGTTTTTAGAAGCGAGATATATTAGGTTTTGTTTTTCCATTTATTTTTTCCCCGTTGCCACTGAAAATTCCGTAAATATTGGAAGCGAGATATTACGTCGAAATTTAAAAATAAGTTTTCCTGTCACACAAAGGCAGATTTAACAGTTTTCAGAATTCATATTTAGACAGTATCGATATGATTGATATTATTTATACTGGGTGCAAGAGATATACTTTCATATTCAAATAACGTTTCTTTGGAACATCTGGATAAGATTCCACCGAAATGTCAGTGAAACCGTCCATCAGTCAGTTAACACGGGATTTTTTCTTTTTGGGTTTTTCGCCATGATCTGAAATTTAAAAAATATCAAAAATATATGTTCTTATGTAAATAAAGAATCACTGGGTAAAAAACAAAAGCAAAACGCAGACAAATTTCTCAGTGATTCTTTTTCTGTAATAAATAAAAACGAACAAAAATATTTAAAATGTTTTTAAAAAATACATATATATACGATATATATATATATATATATATATATATATATATATATATATATATATACACCACATCTCGGGGTTGCTTTCGCTATCTCAAGAAACATTCTTGGTTCTATAACTAATGTCCAGCCAGTAAATAATCGAATTATGACACTATCGCTCAAGTGTGCTAACAAAAACTATACATTAATTAATGCACATCTCCCAGTTAACGAAGAAAATAAATCTAATCCTGAAAAAGTAAATAAGTCTTGGCAAATTCTGGAAAAGACTATCTCTAAAATTCCCTCTAACCATCTAAAAATCGTATTGGGTGATTTCAACGCCCAACTAGGGAAAGAAAGAAAGTACAGGAAAACAGTCGGCAGTTTTCCTGCTCAGAAATGCACTAACCTTAATGGTAGAAGATTGGTTGAACTATGTTCGCAGTTTAACCTAAAAATAATGTCAACCCATTTTAAGAAGAAAATAACAAAACAAAAAAGACCTGGAGATGACCATGTTGCCATTTCGTACCCCAATTATAAAGAGATTTTGAATATTCAAGTCAGGAAAGGAGCTAACATAGACACGGATCACTACTTGACTAGAATCAAACTTAGCTTAAACCTTCAATAACTTATTCAAAAGAGACTGCTAATACCAAAGTTCGACCCTAACAAAATAAAACCAATCCTAACATCAGAGCTTGATAAACAACCAGCATAGAACTGGCAAGAATTGAAACAAAAAATTATTAAAATAGCCTTAAAGTTGGTCCCTTTACAAAAACGTAGAAAACATCCATGGTGGGATGAAATTAGCGAGCAAGCAGTATTAAGCCGAAGTAAATCATTCAAAGATTGGAACAGTCAAAAAACAACAATAAATTATAACATCTTTTTGGAAGTAAGAAAAGAAAAATCGAAAATAATTAGACAAACTAAAAGAAAATATGAAAACAATCAACTTAATGAAATAGAAAAAGATTTCCAAAAAAATAACATCCGAAACTTTTACAAAACATTTAAAACTAAATTAACAGGCTATCAACCCCAAAGTATTTTGCTTTCAAAAGGAAAACGGACCAGTAGCTCTAAATAACCAAGACAATTGCAAAGAACTTGCGAAATATTTTGAACAACTATTAAACTGTCCTGAGCCCTTAAACAAATTACCAACACTAAACCCTAAGTAAACAAACCCAGATTGATTACCACCGAATGAGGATGAAATAATTAGGCAAATCAAGTGACTTAAAAATAAAAAGTTCTTCTATAACAATATCCTCTTATCTGCCCTCATCATCTGCTCTCATATTATCTGCTATCATCTCATCTGCTCTCATCTCATCTGCTCTCATCTCTCAATGCCCTCCCAGTGCATCTCAAATATTTCCGAATAACTCTCTAATTATATTTCACAGTTTTCCTCTTGGTATATAAAAAATCAACGATAACGTTATTTTATCAACGCCAAAAGTATTTCTTTTCTGGTACATACATCAACCAGAGATTTCCGAGAAAAATTCAATTTTACAAGGCAAAAGGGACCTACGTATCCTTTGGGATATGAAAAATCTTGAACTTTTTAACCTGCGTTTATATTAAATATATTTGATTTAAAACGGAATGTATCACTTTTGAAGAACGCAGATGAAAACTTTTATTTCTGAATTCTATCAAAGTTAAAAGAAATGTATATATGATGTACCAAAAAGTTTTAAAGCATTTTGTTTTGAAAATGAGAAAAAATGATATAGCTTTTTAAAAGTAAGTATGGCTTTAATGATCTACATCCAGTCATAGTCGTTCGTGTCATCAATTTCATCTTGATACTGTTTATATTTATAAATAATCAAGATTGGTTCACACAGAATAGCATATCTTGAACACAAAACTGATATTTTTTTGCTTGCTTACATTTATGTTTATGTATGAGGTCCCTAGAATGTGTCAAAGTAACCGCTTTAAATGACGATATGATACTAAGCTAAGCAGTATTTTTATAACTGTATTAAAAGAGTTAAAGTGACATTAACTATTTTTATGAAAAAGTAGGTCTGTTTTCATGAAATAACGAGTCAGTTGGACACCGTAGCTGTAGAACAGCTGTAGCATAAGACAGTTTGCACCCTAAAAGTTTTCAAAAATATGACATCTTACACTTTTTGCTATACGAAATCGAAATAAAATACCCAAATAATATACAGCAAGTGTCTGATTACAAAATACATATTTAACAGTTACATGTTTAACTGTTTTGAGGATGTTAGGAATATTAACATTTTCTTGTGATGCGATTACTGCACTAGTTATCATCACCTATTTTATATACAACGCAGTGGCGGCTCGTGGGTTTTTAAAGTGGGAGGGCGCAGAAGGAAATAATTCTGCTGAAGGATTTGTTTGCTTTCCCCTTCCTCCTTATTACTTTTCGTGTTATTGCAACCATATACAAGAGGTACAACGGAAATAAAATGTGGTGTTTTGCTCAGAAAAATTGTTTACTGTGATAAATACTGGAGGGGCGGTGCCCCAACGTCCTTCCTCACGAGCTGCCACTGATACAACCGTTATATAACAGAAATATTGCAGCCTGTCGTTAGGCTGTGTCTTAAATCTGGTTCCAACCTCATATTCAACAAGATAAGGCCAGACAGCATGCATCTTTTCGAATAGGGCAGCTGGTAAAACTCCAGGTTTACTACCGATAATATTTGCGATTTCTGACCAATATAACAACATCCGCGCACATTAAAACAGAAGATACCACAACATAAAAGAGAGACCAGTATGGGAAAAAATATTTTTCATTGACTATCCATTGTCATCAAACTGGATATAATTTTAATTATAATCAAGTCAACATTTTAAACACCGAAACCAATTTAAAAAAACATAATTTTACAATATATATATATATATATATATATATATATATATATATATATATATATATATATATATATATATATATATATATATATATATATATATATATATATATATATATATATATATATATATATATATATATATATATATATATATATATATATATATATATATATATATATATATCATCATCATCATCATCATCATCATCATCAGCCCGTATCGATCCACTGCAGGATGAAGGCCTCTTCAGCATGCTTCCAACCTTCACGGTCCTGGGCTTTCCTCTGCCACTCGGGTCCAATATACTTAACGATGTCATCAGTCCATCGTGCTTTCGGTCTTCTTCGCGAACGTTTGCGATCAAGCGGTATCCACTCCAGGATTGCCTTGGTCCATCTGTCGTCCCATCGCCTCGCTATATGGCCTGCCCATCCATTTCAACTGTTTTACTCTTCCAATGATGTCACAGACTTTTGTTTGTTCCCTGATCCATGCGCAGGACTTTCTGTCTCGTCTTGTAATGCCAAGCATACATCTTTCCATTCCCCTCTGTGCCACCCGAAGTTTTTGAATTGATTGCGATGTGAGTGTCCAGGTTTCACTTCCGTATGTCATAACGGGTAGAACGCACTGATCGAATACTTTTCTTTTCAGGCAAAGTGGGAGTCTGCTCTTAAACACTATGTTGAGCCTACCAAATGCCTGCCAGCCACATTTAACACGCCGTTCCACCTCCTGGGCGGTATTCCCCTCCATGGAAATCCTCTGCCCAAGATATACAAAGCTGTCCACAATCTCTAAATCCCTTCCTAAAACTGAAATTCTTCTGTCCTGAGCGAAGTTATTGGACATAACCTGACTCTTTTTCAGGTTTATTTTCAAGCCAAATGGTTCGCCAGCCCTTTGCAGTTCTTGTATGCGTCTTTGGAGCTCCTCTGGGTCTTGTGAAATGAGAATAATATCATCTGCAAATCTAAGATGGTTTAAGTTTGCACCATTGATCTTTACCCCATCCTGTTCCCAATCCAGTTTACGGAATACTTCTTCAAGGCCAGCCGAGAAAAGAATAGGCGATATTGCGTCACCCTGCCGTACACCTCGTTCTATATTAATTCCCACTTCAAGATCATCAAGGTGAATTGTGGCTGTAGCTCCATCATATATCGATTCTAATAGGTTTACATAGGCTCTCTCTACACCTTGGCTAAGCAGTGCATCCATTATCGCATGCTTTGAGATGGAATCAAATGCTTTTTCGTAGTCGATAAAAGCCAAGCACAGTGGCATGGTGTATTCGTTGTGCCTTTCTATGACCTGCTGTACAACCTGGATGTGATCCATTGTACTGAATCCACTTCTGAATCCTGCTTGTTCTCTTGGTTGTGCGTCATTCAGTTTTTTTATATTCTTTTAGAAATTATCTTAGTGAAAACTTTGTACATCACTGATAGGATGCTTATTGGACGGTAGTTCTTTAAATCTTCCAGTGCTCCTTTTTTATGTAAAAGGATCACTTCTGCATTTTTTCATAAGTCAGGTACTTTTTGTTCTTTGAGGCATTTTGAGTATAATTTTGCCAGTGTTTTATGTAACGTCCGACCACCAGCTTTTAGCATTTCGACAGTTACACTATCCTTTCCTGGAGCCTTGCCGTTCTTCATCAATTCTATAGCATTTGTTACTTCCTCCACTAGGATATCTGGTATTATATATTGTTCTTCCGTGGGTATTGCTGTCCCTGACTGGCTCTGATCTTCATATAACTGGGAATAAAACCTTCTGACAATCTCTAACATTTGGGTACGCGTCCTGCACACTATGCCATCCTCACGCTTTAAAGCATATATTTGCGTTCTTTTGTTTCTCAGCTTCTGTTTAGCTTTGTTAATTCCTTTGTTTTCTTCCAGGGTTTTTTGCACTAGCTGCATATTGAATCGGCGCGTGTCCTCTCTGATACGTTTTCTTATAGTTTTGCAGAGCTCAGTGTACTCGACCCTGCCAAAAGGACTACCTGCATTTCTCATTGCTCGCCGTTTCTTCATTAAATCAATGGTCTCACTGGAGATTTTTGTTTGTTTGAGACATTTTTCCTCTGGTGCTACTGAAGCAGCCGTTTGAAGTACATTGTTGGCGATTTCTTCATATTGAACTGATATTTCCACCTCCTCTGTATATATATATATATATATATATATATATATATATATATATATATATATATATATATATATATATATATATATATATGGCTGTACATTTCAGTAGGAATTGTCCTCGCTCAATTCTGTTAAGCTGTAGAAACTCATTTCCTGTGGTGAGTTAGTCCACGTTCCTCCATTCTTGACTTATTCTATCATATTGTTTGTCTTTACTTCTTTCATTATTTTTGAACATATTCGTGCTCATATCCTCCGCACCTGATTCTCCCACCTACTTTTCGGCCCCTCCTTCTTCTGTTAATATCTGGTATCCACATTGTAATCTTCTTTATTACTTTGTTATCTTCCATTCTTCTTATATGGCCAAACCAGCGAATTATTTTCGATTATTTGCTTTAGTATATGTACCGCGTCAATTTTTTCTTCTGTATAACTCATTAATATGTTATTTATTATCATGGTCAGTATCTTATATACAACACTAAGTAAGGTAATTCTTCTGTAATATGCACAGTCTTTTGGATCTCTCTTCTTATAATTATACATATATATATATATATATATATATATATATATATATATATATATATATATATATATATATATATATATATATATATATATGTATAAAGATATGATCTCAGACTGGCGACAAAGCTATCTGGTCTATGTTGGAAAAACTATTCAACTCGTTATTCTGTGTTTTCACAGAAGTCGCGATAAAACTCTAACCCGCACTGTCTTTCCATTATTTCGTATTGTTTTGCAACTCTTTTATTTTCAAACATCGAAGACGAAATTCCAATAAAAACTTCTATTCGCTTTGTTCCAGTTTTCCAACACTACCAGGAAAGTTTTCATAGCATTTCGGTAAACATACGTAAACGCAAAACTATTTTCAAGAATTGAAATAAATTCAAATGTTGCTGTTAAAACGGTACAGAAAAAATTTGTTAAACGTAAACATATCAAATTTAATCGTTTTACGAGGAGATATCCATAAATTGCTGGGTTTGTACATTTCTAGAAAAAAGAAATATTAATTTTGACAAGTAATATATTATTAGTAATCAATTTAAATAGTACGATATGCCTGAAGATATGTTCAACATAACTTATTCAGCACTAGGAAAAGGAACAATAAATGTGAATTAAATCCACATAATACCATAGTTCATACCTTAGTTCAAAAATCTAGTTAATGGAAAAAACTATATAGTCAAATATGTTTTCAATTTTCGCTGTACTGGTTAATTGGAGTTAGCAGCTATACCGATTATTTATTAATAAGCTCAGAGATAGAATAATATCGCGAGTAAAAAACAATTATGATTATACCTACATTTAAAAGGGACAGAAACGACGTCAAATAATTATTTTAATAATAAAATAACTACCGAAAAAAAAGAAAAAGACAAATTTCGGAATAATCCATATAATGTAATATAAAATAAAAGTAAATCAAATAATAATAATACATATAAAATTATTCAAGAAGAGAAAAATTTCGAAGCCAGATAACAGAAGACCAGAACGCAAGCCTCCCAAGATCATTAATATTTTCTTACAGACAGACTTGACAGAGAAATAAATAAATTCCTTCCTTTAAGGAAGACCATGAAGGAATAACTAGACTCTATAGAGGAGAAGTTCCGCAATTATAACACGACAGTTTTTATAAGACTTTTGCAAGAGAAATCCGTGGATACACACCACAAAATCTTTGCTTCAGAAAGCGGAATGGGAGATTAGCGCTAACCAATCAGGAGAATTGTCAGGAGCTGGCACACTATTTGTCTGATCTCCTCAATTGCCCTGAACGCCACACAAGATTCCCCAAGGAAAATTGTATCCACTCAGAATCACCACCACCAACACAGGAAGAAATCCACAGGCACATACGCAAACTAAAGAATAACAGGCCATCCGGTGAAGATGGTATCACCACGGAACTATTGAAAAACCTCGGACCAAATTCACTGCAAGAACTTACGCAAATTATCACGAACATTTGGCAAACAGAAAAATTACCAGATGATTGGAAATGTGCTATTTTCCACCCGCTGCACAAGAAGGGAGACAGAACAGATGTGAACAACTACAGAGGAATCTCCTTACTACAAGTCACCTACAAAATCCTCTCAGCATGCCTTCTCTAGAGATTACAAGAACAATTAGAACACAACATTAGCGATTAGCAGGCAGGCTTTCGCCCTGGTCGCTCATGAACAAATATTTAGCCTAAAAATTATACTGAAATACAAAACTATCAAGAACGTCCCAATCATCTGCATGTTCGTGGACTTCAAGAAAGCATACAACTGCATCGACCGAAAATATTTGTTTAACATCCTAGAAGAATAAGGACTCGACCCCAAAACACTACGATTAATCAGGCAGACACTGACTGACACAACCTCTAAAGTAAAATTTATGGGAGAAATTTCCGAACCCTTCCTGATTAAAACTGGAGTACTCCAAGGAGATGGGTTATCCCCACTCCTCTTCAACCTGGTCTTGGACAACAATGAAAAAAGAGCAACCAAACAGATCGAAGTTCTCAAGGAATGTGCAGAGAAAGTTGGCCTACAAATCTCCTTTCAAAAAACCGAATTCTTCTGCTCAAAATTAGATGTTCAAAATTTGAACACCAAATTCAGCAAAATAAATAGGGTCACTCATTTCAAATAACTGGGAGAGATACTCAAACCCACAGGGGGAGAGAAGATAGCACAGAAGACTCGATTACAGAAGATGAAGAGGGCATACGGCAAGACACACAATATCTACAAGCAGAAATGCGTATCCACACATGCAAAAAATAAGACACTACAACACAGTAATTTAGGTTTTTCACGGTAGCCGTTCGTTAGAAGTTTTCCTAGTAAGAAGAAACTTAGAATTTTGAATTTTTGGACTTCGGTGTTATTTAAGTTTCTCTTTCATTTTAAAATCTTTTCAAGATCATAGTACTTCTGGTTATCCCGGAAGTTCGCACTTACTTCTTTATTTTAATTGGAACACCCGGTATATTATTTCATGTTTGGATAGGAGAAAATTTCATGATGAATTCGATTAGGTTTCCTATACGTATTTTGAACTGTTTCATAAGTATCTTGATTCTTTTGCAAATTTTGAAAGCTATAATCTTTTCAACACTGCGCCTTTTATCCATTTTCTACTAGTGCTAAGCGCTTCTAGGGTAGACGGAAGCACAAAAATGGTCATATGCAGAATTTGATTCCCATTCCCTTATGGCTTTGTCCAGGACCAGGTTGAAGAGGAGTGGGGATAACCCATCTAATTGGCGTATTCCAAGTTTAATCAGGAAGGGTTCGGAAATTTCTTCCATAAATTTCACTTTAGAGGTTGTGTCACTAAGTGTCTGCTCGATCAATCGTAGTGTTTTGGGGTCGAGTCCTTGTTCTTCTAGGATGTTGCGAACGTGTAGATGATTGGGATATATATATATATATATATATATATATATATATATATATATATATATATATATATATATATATATATATATATATATATATATATATATATACATATACCAGGTGTCCCATTAAGGATGGATCGCGGCCGGATCTTGAAAACTATTTATCCCACAGCTTTGGGGAAAAAAAAAATGTTACTAAAAATGATCATGAGAAATTCACCAAAAATATTTTTAAGATTCTAAAACGACCGCAAGAGGGCATGACGAGCTAAACATTTTTAAAAATAATTTTTTGTGTGTATTTTTAGGTGTTAACCGAGTAAGAAAAATTCTCAATTATAATTAGCAAACTGTCTCCTACAACTTTATTTTATTACATTTTGTCGTAATTTCACGAATAGAGGGGTGGGGGGAGTTTTACCTATTGAGATAAAAAGTCGTCTAATGTCCGTTTGCCTTAACCGATTTTCCTCAATTTAGATTCATTTAAAAGGCCATTGCTGGGACAATCAGATAATCTGGTAGATACATTATTTAGTTTATAAATTAAACCGCGAGGTGGCGTTACATTCAACAATAGTTCTTTTGAAGTTTTGTTCAGTTTTTTCAAATAGAATGGTACAGCTTTTATTACATGGCTAGAAATGTAATTTAAAGAGGAATCATCTAGTGAAAACCCGAAATCGATATCTCTGACATGTCAAGAGATATTTCGATTTTTCTGAAAAAATCAGTTATTACTTCACTACTACCTGCATTAAGTTAAAAAAATATTAACCTAATGTTTGCCTTCCTTCACACTTTACCCAGGCTTAGGACTGGTCCAAATTCTTCGTGCCATATTAATTTGGAACGTGTTTAAAGGCCAACGGGCCAACAACGAAGATAATTATAATAATAACACTCAAATAAAATTAACAGCACAACAGTCTAATAATTAACAGAATCTGAACTTTAACGCCTTTCTAAATGTTCAAAATGCCTTCCATCCTTAGAAATGCAAAGATTTATTTTTCGACCAGTACTAAAAACGGCAGCCTCAATTTCCGCTCTTGAAATGCTGGTTATTGAATTTTGAATTATTTCAATCATGTTTTCTCGTGTGGTAGGACGAGTTTGAAAAACAAGGTCTTTCAGTCTTTCCCACAAGTAAAAATCGAGGACTGTCAAATCCGGTGAGCGCGCCGGCCACGAAAATAAACTACCCCGTCCTATCCAACGATTTTTGCTGCTGCTGGTACCACATTTGTCTTCTTGTTTCCAACGATACATCTTCCATTAGTTCTGGCAGTCCATTTTGTAAAAAATTTAAATATGTTTCACTATTCAAATGTCCATTAAAAATAAAGGGACCAATAATTTTGTCTCCCAAAACACCACACCATACGTTCACACTCCATCTATTTTGGTGGTTGATTTCTGTGGTGTATAATAAAAATACACAAAAAAATGATTTTTAAAAATGTTTAGCTCGTCACGCCCTCTTGCGGTCGTTTTAGAAATAATGTATAATGACGTGTTTCATAAATTCCTTTGGCAAATCATCATTTCACCAAGTACCAAGTACTTCATTGAATAATTCGCGATCTTCAGGCATCTGCAAACGTATTTGTAAAACTTTATAATTATTTCCATAAGAACGTTACTTATTTTGCCATTTTAAAGGTATTAAAGGCCGTCTACTTTTAAACACCCCCTTGTACAACATTTTGTAACGGTATCCTATGAAGGTTGCTCTTAAGCATCTCACAAACAAGCGACAAAAGCAGCTTTTTCACCGTGTTAATGAGGTCTACGAGCTTTTCAGCAAAAACTGAAGTGGCAAAAATAGCGACGAAACCCTTGAACTCTAATTTTTTTTTCGTCGGTGTTTTTGGATTTTTTTCTACTACGAGAAGTGCACATTTCCACCCCATTAAGTTTAATTTTTAGATTTATTTGTCTTAAGTATTCTAGATGTCGTATGAAAGAATAAGGATAATGCTGTATTTGTCTATTATATTTGAATGCCAGGCGAAAAGCTTAGAAAACAGTGGATTGATAATGTTATTAAAACAAAGAAGCTACAGGGGGTTTTATATTAGTAACATAAAAATGCAAACATTACCGTTTGATATATTTGATATATACTGTGTGCCCAGGATAAGGATTTACCACCCCATTAAAATTTTTATTTTTGGATCGATTTTCATAAACTTTTTTTTTGTTCGATAGATCTTGATAAACGGTATTAAGAAAGTGTATCACATGTTTTTTTTTACTAGTTCTCAAAAATAGGAGCCATAAAAGTTGACGCAGATAGCCATGATATTAGCAAAAAAAACATGTGATACACTTTCTTAATGCCGTTTTCCGAGATCTATCCAACAAAAAAAGGTTTATGAAAATCGGTCCAGAAATATTCATTTTAATGGGGTGGTAAGTCCTTATCCTGGACACACTGTATATATGTGCATGTGTATTTCCACGACACCTACGTCATATAATTCGGTTCATGCCTCGAAGAGTTACAGTGTTATAAAAAGAAATAAAACAATTTTATTCTTTGTTATCTATCACTTTTATTTTTAAATGTGTGTGACTATAGTTTCGTGAAACGATTTTACATTCTCAAACACTACTAAAAAAAAAAAGTTTTAAAGTAGTGTTTGTGAATGTAAAATTGTTTTACGAAATTATAGTCACACAAATTTAAAAATGAAAGTGATAGGTAACAAAGTATAAAATTGTTTTATTCCTTTTTAAAAAATGAACTATCACAAAGTAACGGACAAATCAATCAATACTGTTTTATAATTACCGTTTTGAATCATTTCATTATTATTTTTGTTTTGTGTCAAATATAAGTGGAATTTCTTGATTTTTTGCCATGAGATAACACTGTCATGATTTGAACAAAATGACGTGAACAAAAATGTTTCATAGTGTTCTTTTTTTATTCTCCAGTATAAAAACTATTCGAAGATCTTTTGGATAGTTCCTTATTGACCGCGTTGTATTTAGTGCAGTCATACCAACTCTAACCAGTTCTTTCACCTATATTCCCCAAGAAACGTTCCTGAGTCAAAAGAAAAAAAAAATGCGACTGAAAACAATTTATGTAGTTCTTCAGCGACAAACGCCCCTTCTCGACGAGACAGACACAAGCCCGTTAGTCGACGTCTTCCCCAGGGACTTGTCATCATTTTCTCCGGATTTCTGCTTTGATATAAAGGTGTTTGGCTCGGGAAATAGTCGTCTATTCCGAATTCGCTTTGTCCGTTAATGGAACAGAAGGATTTTGGTTGGTTTTCGGACGGAAATTGCATTGTTTAGTCTGTGTTCAAGCTGTGCTCAAAACGGTTTTTTTTTCTTGTAAGTGAACAGCATGTTTTGGGTCATTACAAGAAAGTCTTCATTGGCTTTGTCAAGTATTATGTACTAATTAAACTAAAATTATGTGTAAAACATTTAAAACTTAGAAAAGGGTTTTTAGTAATAAAAATCTAAAGTAAAATCTGTAAAAAGTAAATCTGCGTTAAAAAAAATAAAAAACCACAAAAAAAAACGTTATTAAATCACCATTCGAAAAGCTATGATAAAAAATACCATTTTAAGCCAATATATAAAGGGTATTCCATTAAGAGGTTTCGAATGTTGGTAACGAATAAAAGAAACGTTTCATAACATACCTGAAAGTTATTTATGGTAGTGCGAAGCTGGATGGTATACAATTATACGTGGAATACAACATCTGTCAAATGACCGCCACGACTTCTCTGGCAGCTCATAATTCTTTTGTTGAAATTCTCGATTACTGCTGAACACATTTGCGGAGTTATGTTACGAATTATTCGCCTAATTTCTTCTTTCAACTGTTGAACGGTTTGCGGATTATTTTCGTAAGCTTTGCTCTTCACATAGCCCCACAAAAAATAGTCTAGCGGGGTCAAGTCGCATGACCTTGGTGGCCAATTTACGTCCCCATTCCGGGAGATCAGTCTCCCTCCAAATTGTATACGCAATAAAGTCAATGTTTCACGTGCTGTATGACATGTCGCACCATCTTGTTGGAACCACATATTCTCTAAATCCATGTGCATTATTTGATCCCATAAAAAAACATCAATCATCGTTCAGTATCGTTCTCCGTTTACTGTAACAGCTCGTTCAACTTCATCTTCAAAAAAATACGGTCCAATGATACCCTCAGCCCAAAAAACGCACCAAACTGTGACACGTTGAGCATGCATCGGGATTTCGTGGATTTCTCTAGGATTTCCATTGCCCCAGATGCGACAATTTTGTTTATTCAACAAAAAACATTTATTTCAACAAAAGAATTGTGAGCTGCCAGAGAAGTCGTGGCGGTCATTTGACAGATGTTGTATTCCACGTATAATTGTACACTATCCAGCTTCGCACTGCCATAAATAACTTTCAGGTATGTTATGAAACGTTTCTTTTATTCGTTACCAACATTTGAAACCTCTTAATGGAATACCCTTTATAAAAGCATGTTTGACAAATATTAAGGTATTCAGATAAATTCTGACCTCTCCCAATTAATCAACTACAACTTTATTTTAAGTTCATATTTTTCCCGTTGCTTTAGGAATACGTAGTACCAATCATTAACATAAAAAAACCTTGCTACGGTACATAACCTCACAAATGTCACCAGTGAGCATGATGCCGTCCGGCAGCCATGTGAGGTACTGTATTCTGTTCGCTTCTCAGCTAAAAAAGTAATCTCGAGGCGAAATAAATGATTTGCTCTTGTTTGTGGGAAAATGCGGTGTCTGAGAGTACGTGCAAAAGATGGTGCCGAAAGTTTCGGACGGGGTCAGATCAACATTGTTCAAAAGCACCAAAAAAAATCGAAGACGAGTAATTGGATCAGCTAGAAAATCATCATCAAACACAAAAAGGATGTTGCTGAACAATTGGATATTACTCAACAA
Organism: Cosmopolites sordidus; assembly: GCA_031761425.1. NCBI lineage: Eukaryota > Metazoa > Arthropoda > Insecta > Coleoptera > Curculionidae > Cosmopolites > Cosmopolites sordidus. The sequence continues at coordinate 157,182 of JARFXV010000553.1, read as the reverse complement.
TTGATTTCTCATCGATTGCAGTAGCTGGGAAAAATTCAGAAGGCTGGTCGTTGGGTACCGCTTGTGTTTAACCCAGAAAATAAAGCGAGACGCCACGACACAGCAGTTTGCCTGCAGTCAAGATTTGAACTGAAGGATTTTCTGTTTAAAATCATAACAGGTGATGAGAAGTCGGTTCTGTACCATAACCCTAAAAAGAAAAAAGCATGAGTTTATCCCGAGAAACCATTAACGTCAACCACAAAACCGAATATTAATGCGAAAAAGTATTGCTGTGTATTTGGTAGGATATGAAATGTGTGCTATACTTTGAGTTGCTCAAAACTGGCAAAACTGAACCTTCTGAGTGTTATAAAGGACAATTGATGCGTTTAAGTGATGAAATCGAATGAAAGAAACCACATACTGACAAGGGAACACAACCCTATGTGGCGGCAGCAACCAAACAACTTATGAATATTTTGGGCTGGGATGTTCTCTCTCATGCGGCCTATTCTCCAGATCTCTTTCGTTCTCTGCAACACCATTTTATTACCGAATTTAGGGAATCAAAACCACAGACAAGTCGCAGAAATATATCGAAAGTGATGGAGATTATTTTCAACTGACATATATTTTGGTTTTGTATAAATAAATATTAATTTTATTTAAAAAAGGGTCAAAATTTATTTGTAGATCTAATAATATTGAGAGATGAGATTTTGAGCAGCATTGTTGCGATAGTTTCTCTAGTTCTTGTCGGTTGGTTTGTATTGCACCCGAGGTCCGAGTTTTTGAGTAAATCCCATAGATTGAAAATGTCAGGAGATTGTCAATTTTCGGCTTGTTTATTGTTCGTCCTCCTTCAAAAGCACATTAAGATGGTCCTCGCCCTGGCGTCTTGTCCAGGTGTTAGTTGTTATTTCTGAACTTGACAAACCAATCTCGAGCAGTCCGATTGGTTATAGCGTGCTCTCTATATACTGCGCAAATGTCTCGAATTACTTCTTCAGCTTTTTGACCAGGACGAAAGGCGAAATATAGCAAGTGTCGAAAATTAAGTTTTTTGTCGTCTGGAATTTCCATTTCAAAAGCGGGTTAATTAAGTTTTTTAGGAAAATGATACTAATACTTTTGTAAATTAAGAAAACGGCTTTTGAATGCATATATACACTTGACCAAACAAAATATAAATAGCGGAAAAACAACCCATTACAGTGGATACAATTTTTATGGAATAATCTCCTGATGATGCGAACATGGCTAACGAAATGCACTTTTGGGAGTTAAAAACAAGTTATTTAGAGTGTTGTAGTAAATCACTTTGAGTTTACTGTTTCACACCAAAGGTTTCAATAAAAAACCGACATATTTATTGATTGCACAAGTCTTCAGTGGATTTGGTGCCAGGGTTAAACCGTTTTTGAATATGCTCGTTATGGCGATTCTAACGGTACATTTATTTATTGAAATGTACGTTAGTTTTCAAAATATGTTAGGTGTCGAAAAAATAGGGTCATTTCATATTTTTTACCATTTGTTACATTGTTGAACATGGAGAAAGCTTCTTTTTCACGATTTCTTGGAGTAACTTTATTCCAGGCACTCACACATGATTTTCCAGCAGTAATCAGCCATCATGTGTTCATCCCATCAACCCTGGTACCTTTCTTCCATATTTGTTAGGTCCGAGGTAGGTCCTGATGAAATTACTCTCCTTGTTCCTCACTGTAAGAACCAAGGAATGTATCCAAATGATTGTGGAGGTAATGAACATTGATGCTCATGTTACATCCAAGCTTTCTAAAATTTTCCAACATATTTTGCACCAATACGCGATAATTTTACGACTTATAATACCCTAGGAAATGTTTTGCAACATTGGCGAAATAAAACCAGGCTAATATCATTCATTGAATGCACGAAATAGTTATATTTCATCAAAAGCCTAATCTGGGGTCCATCGAAAATACCAGCCATAAGTTTCTCCTTGCTCAAACCAGGAAATGTCCTCGATATATAATTAAAACAGGTACCATTTGTCCAGTGCGGTACCATACTGCTTCATTAGTTTCAATTTCATATTCAATGAAGGCAACATTATTTTCTCTCTAGTAACTAACGCTGTATTTATGATATTTTGTTTCTCAACTGTCAAGTCTTTTCTTTCAGGCCTGTTTGTTTTAATCCAATGCTCACTTTTATCTCTGTTATCCCACAAACACAGAAAACATGGAAATTTCTTGTAGGAGCTTTACTAACCCAATAAAAATTGTGCCACTTTTAAAACAACGCATATATCCCACTTATGATCATGGTAGTTGAGCTTTTCCAATACAAGAGATATGGTCATACTCCTTTAATTTAGAGGAATGAGCAGTGAGAACCAACACCATGCTTCTTACCATTTTGTAGCAAAACACATTTCAAATTTCGCTTGGAACTATCTATAAAAAGTCTCCATTCATTTGGTTGGTCGATCAAAAAACCCATTTTTCATAAAACACCACTGAAATCATTACAAAAAACATTATTTTCTGAGCAAGCAGAAAAACGGACGAAGTTATTTTTCTCGAGTACGATAACATGATAACTGATAAGTCTGAATGCCAACAGTTCTGATCTTTCTTTTGAAAGATCCAGTTTTCTGGTAAGGCCAGTTAAAGCATCTTGAATAATAAGTAGGGGTTTTGATGACGTAACTTCAAAATTATCACTTTCTTCGCTAGTACAAGCTTGTCTGTATTCGGATCTACTACATTCAATATCTGAAAGATCAGACAGGCCACGAAAAGTTGAAACAGGAACGTCTTCTGAATGAGAATTGAGAGATGAGAAGAATGAGAGGTATTTTAGCAAATATCAGATTGGAATAGGTCATTTTTTTTTTCGGTTAATACCATGTATGTTTGTTAAGCAAAAATAACAATCGTAGTGATTTTGTGGGTTCCTCCAAATCATTGGAACACCAAATTTCAATTCACTTCTTTTACCATTCGTCCATTGCCTTAAATATTCACTACACATTTTGCAAACATTGTTTGGATTCCATAGTTTATCAACGTTTTTGATTTTCAAGTTAAAGTACGCGAAATATGCATTTTACATAAATTCAGATACAGGTTTTCGAAAATTTTTCACTGTATACTCGCCACAAACGTAACAAAAAGTGTTCGGGTCATTTAAATACGACGATGACGATGACATCCAGTCGATGACATCTTCCAGGTTTTATTTACTAAGTTTTTTAATTAAACAAACAGCAACAATTAACAAGTTAAATGGCTACTGAGTAGAAAATATTATCAATGTGAGTAAATTAAAAACTGTATGTACTTTTGATAATTTAAACTGTGCACTGACCAAAGAAAGAACAAATAATAGTCCATCAATAAGCAATTTGAATACATCAATATTAAAACATGTTTGCGAATAAAATTTAGCATCCACTATGCTTTTCAGCCAAGTTGAACTCAACTGTTTTTATCCAAATTAGTCATTTCCATCATCTTTAACGATATTTTTCGTTCCAAAATCAAATCTTTTCGTAGCAATATATGGCGTTAAGTGAAGCACACGATCTTGCCTTTATCTCTTTTCCTGCCATGTTCAGGATTATAATAAACGGTAGTTTCCCAATCTTTACAGCAGAAGCGGAACTCCGAACTGAATGTTGTCTTGCTTTAGGAAAATTGGCGTTAAAGCCAATATCACTTGGCTTTTATGATCTTGCTTCCGGCGAAAATATATGCTTCTAATACCGACAAAATTACGTAAATAGGGGAGAAATCTTACGGAAAATCAGTACGGGAATATTTCGACATAAAAGCGATAAACATCTATGAATTAACTTTATTAATAATTATGATAAGATACGAGTTATTATGGATATGGCTCTCGGGAAATTGGTATCTTTTTGCCTACAGAAATACAATAAACCCTTAATTATTATTATGTTATTTTATTTACACTGGTAAACAGAAGCGAGTTTATTTTTTATGACTTGAACAAAACATTGTGTGGCGGTTAATTATTCTTATTTTTTCTTAAAGAAACAGATTTAATTTAGGACAAAAGTAAAAAATGGTTTGTTCAAAGTATGCGGCATTGCTAGCTGCAGATTTTTCCCATCTCTCTGGCAATTTGTGAAGTGGTTTCAAGGAAACTACGTGAGACATCGATGAAAACCAGTAGTCGGAAGGGCGCCAAGTCTGATGAGTACGGCGGGAGGAGCAAGAAATAGTGTTTATGACCGTTTTCGCTGAATATGATCGGGTGTTGTTGGGCTGCAAAAACTGTTCTGTGTCTTGTAGATCATTTTGATCGCTTTTCGATCAATGCTTGGTTCAAATTAATAATTCGTTGATGGTAGCGAACAATATTAACTGCTTCACCTGGTTTGCTGGTAATAATAGCTGGATCAGAAGGCACACAACACCTTTCGGACCCCATTGAATGAACGCATTGTCTTCTCAAAAGCGATTCGGCCTTGCGGCCAATGTTGATGGCCATGATTTTCGGCGTTTTGGGTCTGGGGAAAGCAAAACTTCGCACACCGTTTTTCGCTTTTACATCTGTATGTCGCTCAACTGGTGTTGTACTCATTTTCCTGCCTTCTGGATCTTTTTCATGGCATGCAGACGATCACAAATGGTTTGTCGTCCAACATTTAACCTCCCTGCCTTTTTTCGTTGACTTAGCATATGGTCTTCTTCCAACAATGCTTGCAATTCTACATCTTCAATTTTTTTCGGTTGACCTAGGCGTTCTTTATCTTTCAAGTAGAAATCATCACTTTTGAATCGTTTAAACCAACACCTACAAACATCTTGTGTTGGGACATTGTCACCGTAAGTTTCCACGAGTTTGCGATGGTTTTCACTCATGTTTTTCTATGGAATGAACAAGAAAAACAGTACGTTCCATAAATGCTATTTTTTTAACTCGAAACTCGACATGTTTACCAAACATATGACTCTAACTTGAAATTGTTTAAACATCAATGTCGTTTTGAAAGGTACTATCGTAGCAATAGAATGACATAAGAGATTATACCGTGAACTGATCCTTGTTTCCAGCGCCATCTCTTAAAAAACTATAGGGATTATTAACCGCCACACCTGGTATCTTATATAAACTTGATCTAAATCTAGTCCAAGCAAAAAAAAATATGTCAAAATATTTTTAGTGGAATAATTTGTATCTAAATTTATCAGATAATTATAAAATAATTTTATTTTTAAGATAAAAAATCTTTAAAAAATCATAAATTTATTATAGTTACGTACTCCGCTCACATGAGAACCTCGATGTCAGCATCACCTCAAGAGTAGAGTTACATATTTCGTTCGCATGAGAACCACGATGTCAGCATCACCTTGGGAGTCATCACGCCACCAGATGGTCCCGTGAGAAACGCAACCTAAACGTATTTTTAAGTATAAATATTACCTCCAAATTTAATATTGTTAATTCTCAGTTAAGCTGTTGAGTTTAAAAAACCTATTTTGTAAACCATTTTCGAAATAAAGTTTTTAAAAACAAAGTCTGCCGAAAAAGTTCTTTAAGTGGCGCAGTCGGTAGGATTGCACAAGTGTTTCACGAACGAGCCAATTGAGGACGACACCAAGAGACACAACAGTTGGAGCCAATCCAGCAGTGCAATCAACAGAACCAGAAGCAGACAGCAGCACAGCCGAGAATTCGGGAAGGAAGAAGCAGATCAACAAAGGTTAGTGCCAATTCCTTTTACCCTCCTGACCCTCTGATTAAGGTACTCAGTTGGAATAGTTAGGGAAGTGTATTTCACACAAAAAACCAGTGTATTGAACACATTAGGGTTAGAAATTAGGTTAAGAAAAAGGAACAAAAATATATGACAGAAATTGACGATTTAGTAGCATCATTAGCATTAGCATTTAACGATAACGATTCTAAAATGCAGAAACAAAGTAAACAAACCCCCATTGACTGGGATTTATTCAAATCTAGATTAGAAAATATTAAACCTTTTAATGGTGACAGTAACGTTTTAAATAAATTTGTTACCAAATGCGATAAACTCGTAAATATATATAGGCAATTACAAAGTGAGGAATTAGATGCCCACATTTTCGATTGTATTCAGGAAAAATTAATCGAGAAAGCAGAAGTAATGGTTGGGAATAGAACAGAGCTGACAAATTGGGACGCTCTGAAAGCCGCGTTACAACAATGTTTTTCTGATAGACGCAATACGGACAATTTAGTCCAAGAATTAACACGAGCCAGACCATTCAAAGGTGAACACTTAATAAGTTTCGGAACCAGACTTCAACTTCTTCGAAGTAATGTTGCTCAGAGAATTAGTAACGATTTAAATTTGAGTGAACAACAGAAAATTTGCCACATTACTTACTATGAGAAAACGGCGTTAAATACATTCATAGCAGGTTGTACGGGAACCCTGAAAAATAACATGCATTTGAAAAAACTCGACACATTGGAAGATGCAATGGCTTATGTCGTTGAATTTGAAAATTTCGAAAAATTATATGGGAACCTAAACGCAACTGAAAAATACAGTAATAATCAATTTGCACCGAAACCAACAAATTTTTCAAATTATCCAAAATTCTCAAACAATCAAAATTATTCTAATCAAAACCCTTTCAATCAAAATCAATTTAATCAGAATGCTTTTAACCGAAACCCAAATTTTAATCAACAACAATATTCGACAATGGCAAAACCATTTCAATGGCCATCACAACCAATAAATGTGCAGCCCAGACAATTCGCACCTCAAAAATTCTTTACAAACCGGGAAGTTTTTGGACCTCCAAAAAATGTGTTTAAGCCCAAGAATATTCCACCTAGTCAAATGAGTAAACCAACACCCATGTCGATTAGTGTACGAAACAGTAACGGATTTAGCAGACAGCCAATCCGTAATCAATTCAACCATTTCCAAAACACATACCCCAATCAAAAACCGAATTTTACTTTCGAAGAACTTCACAACAACGAGTGTGAAGGATATCCGGTTGAAGATTATCAAGATTACTCGTACTACGAACCGAATGAAGAAACTCACCTTGATTATCATGTGAATAACTATGGTGAAGATGAACAACAAAAAAACGAAGAATTTTCAGAGAATGAAAACCTTAAAGAAATTGGAAATTTTACGGAACAAGCCCAGAACGAAGGCCAACCTTGACGGAAATAAACATTTCCTCTAATAACGCTTTACCATATATCGAAATTGGCTATCCTAAAATTAAACTCTTAATAGATACCGGGAGCTCAAGATCAATTTTAAGACCAACTGTCGCAGAAAAATGTTATCCAAACTGTATCTATCGAGCGAATAACATCATCAAAACAGCAATAGGTAGTGAAAACACACAATTTCAGGCAAAAATTCCAGCATTTTCAGAATTTAAACTAGATTATGAGATAGATTTTATTCTTTTTGATTTTCACGACTATTTTGATGGAGTAATCGGTCTAACAGATTTAATTAATATGGGATTGAATATAGATCTTTTAAATAAAAAACTAATTGGACAACAAATCGAAATTCCTTTTAAATACCGAAGACCTTCCGAAACAAATTTTTCTATTACCATAAATCCCAAAGAAAAAACTTTAAAGAAAATTCCAGTTAATATACGAGAAGGAGAAATCATCACCAACAGCGAAAAAATAGATGAATTGAACTTTCCATCCATTCTCTCTTATGCTCACGATGGTTATGCTATAATCGAAATTCATAACCCAACAAATAACTATATAACATTGACTCTCACTGAACCATTTCCTTGTCAATTATTTAAACCGCAAGAATTCGAATGTATGACTTTCGAACAAGTAAATCATAAATGTTCTCAACAAATACCAAGCAAAAAGGCACAGTTAAATCATCTAATACGCACCGAACATATGAACCAAGAAGAAGGAAAAGCAATTACGGCATTGTGCAGAGAATTTGAAGATATATTTTACCAACCAGGAGACAAATTAACATTTACATCGAAAATTAAACACGAAATAAAAACCACAGATAATATACCAGTGTACACAAAGACATACAGATACCCATACATTCACAAGAATGAAGTGTGCAAACAAATCAGCGAAATGTTAGAAAAGGGAATAATACGACCATCATCCAGTCCATGGTCATCACCGATATGGATCGTCCCTAAGAAGATGGACGCTTCGGAAAGACAAAAATGGAGAGTAGTAGTTGATTATAGAAAAATCAATGAAAAGACAATTTCGGACCGCTACCCTATTCCAAATATAACCGATATATTGGACAAATTAGGACGAGCCCAGTACTTTTCAACATTGGACCTAGCGTCTGGTTTTCACCAGATTGAGGTAGAAAAAGACTCCATAGAAAAAACGGCGTTCACAGTTGAAAATGGACATTATGAATTTTTAAGGATGCCATTCGGTCTGAAAAATGCTCCATCTACGTTCCAAAGAATAATGGACGAAGTCTTAAAAGAGCTACAGAACAAGATTTGTATGGTATTTATGGACGACATAATAGTAGTGAGCACAGGCTTAACGGAACATATTCAGAACCTTAAACTCATCTTTAAGAAATTGCGAGAAGCTAATTTAAAAATACAAATTGACAAGTGCGAATTTCTACGAAAGGAAGTTGAATTTCTAGGTCATATTGTGACACCTGAAGGAGTCCGACCTAATAAAAAGAAAATAGTTGCTATACAAAAATATCCCATTCCAAGAACGCAAAAGGAAATCAAAGCATTTTTAGGCTTGTTAGGCTATTACCGTAGGTTTATTAAGAATTTTGCCAAAATCACTAAACCGATGACTCTATGTTTAAAGAAAGGAAATAAAGTCGAACACACACAAGAATTCGTAGAATGTTTTAACACCTGTAAGAATCTATTAATTTCAGAACCAGTCTTAGCATATCCGGATTTCTCTAAAACCTTCGAACTGACTACGGATGCATCGAATTATGCAATTTCGGGAATTTTATCTCAAGATGGTCACCCAATTTGCTATGCATCCAGAACTCTAAACCCCGCCGAAATCAATTATTCAACAACAGAAAAAGAATTATTGGCTATTGTGTGGAGTTGTAAATATTACAGACCCTATTTATATGGCGCAAAATTTGTGATATACACCGATCACAAACCTTTACAATGGTTAATGTCGCTAAAAGAACCAAATTCTCGTTTAGTACGATGGCGACTAAAATTAGCAGAATTTGAATACGAAATTAGATATAAAAAAGGGAAAAACAACCAAGCAGCTGATGCTCTATCCAGGAATGTAGCAGAAGTCAATGCAGCAGAAACCGAATCAGTTTGTAATAATGCAGGCGACGCTGATGATATAATAAAAGAATTTCTATTAACACCTAGCGAATTACCAAACGTAGATCAAGTTACAATTGATGAAGTTATTCCACCGAAAATAAATATTATTTCGGACATTCAAATTAAACCACCAACTATTCATGAGAATAATAAAGAAGGAGTTGAAACAGTACACTCTTCAGCTGAAGATCCCATTTGCGGAATGCCAATAACTGAAAGAGCCATAAACATGTATAAAAATCAAATAATTGTCACAAGTGGAGATATAACCAAATTTCAACTAAGACAAGAACGAGTGTTCGAAAACAGCAGATTTTACTTAACTATTTCAAGTAGAGATCCAACATTCAGTATAGTCACATTCCTTAAAGAATATGTAAAACCGAAACAATTATACGCTATATACTTTAATAACCAAGAATGCGCACGTCAGTTTGCAATCACTTTGCAAAACCTTTTTAAAAACTCATCTTACAAGATATTACAATGCTCAACGTTCTTAGAAGATATACGAACAAGAGATGAGCAACAGGAAAAACTTACTCTACACCACACCACCAAAACATGCCACAGAGGTATGAATGAAATGAAAGCAGCATTCAGTACAAGATTTTATTGGCCAAAGATGTCAGATGATATTGAAAATTTCATTAATAATTGCGAGATATGCCAAAGAAACAAATATGATCGAAATCCACCCGTAATTAAATTTAATTTAACACCTACAGCATCAAGACCTTTCGAGCACATACACGTGGATACTTTTAGAATAAATTACGACGCCTTTGTAACAATTTTAGATTCATTCTCAAGATATGGACAAGCCTACCCACTCCGTAGTATTACAGGTACCGAAGTAGTAGAAAATTTGTATACATTCGTAACACATCACGGTCTTCCATTAAAAATAACCGCAGATCAAGGAACAGAATTCAAAAATAAAGACCTCGAAGATTTCTGTAAATTGTATAGAATTGAACTACACTATACAACCGCGAAAAACAGTAATTCGAACTCACCCGTTGAACGTTTTCATTCGACCATAATTGAAAGTTTTCGTTGTTTACGAGAAGAAAACAAAGACATGACAATACAGCAGTTGATGAGAAGAGCTGTAATGGGTTATAATAATTCAATACAAAGCGTGACCAAACTTACGCCCTTCGAAATAACAACAGGACACGTAAATACTATAAACCCTTTTGATCTAAACGACAACGCTATTATATCTAGCTATGTACAATCACATAAAGAAACATCGAACAAGCTATATGAGAAAGTAAAGAGAATAAATGAAGAAACCAAACAAAATGTAATATTGAAAATAAACGAAACTAGACAAGAACCTCCTGACTTTCAAGATCAAAAGATCGCCTACGTGAAAACGAAATATAGAAGCAAAGACAAACCAAAATTTAAAAAGGTACCAATAATTGATGAAACTGATACCAAAATAATAACAGACAAAACTTCATATCATAAAAGTACCCTCAGAAAACCTAAACCTAATGGAGGAAAATCTTTTCAGGATGAAGCAGGAAACAGCGACGATCCTGTTATACCTGGTCCTGCAGATCCACCTGACAAACGGGTCTGACATTCAAATCACCACGCTGGAGAACCCCATATTACCTATCCAACTGGGAAATTCCAGACTTATTTATAATAGACATACATTTATTCATTACGTAAATTTAAGACATTTAATCGATAAACTAAGTAATATTAAGGCTTATTTTCTTAAACTCAAGGAAAGTTTATTACCAGTAAATGCATCGAATAATATCTCTTATCATGCACTAGCGCAAAACCTACTCCTCAGAACCGAATACTTAATAGAAATTGCAACAAATAAAATCGAAAATTTACACCCTCACATTAGAAATAAACGAGGTTTTATTGATGGAATTGGAAAGATTAATAAATGGTTATTCGGAACCCTAGATTCAGATGACGGTAAACGATATGATGAAGCAATAGCAATTTTAGAGTCCAATCAGAAAACCATAGTTGACGAATTAAAATTACAGATTTCATTATCAAAAAATCTAATCGATAATTACAACGAAACTGTGGCAACTCTAAGTAAAAATCAAGAGTCACTGCAATCAAGTTTATATACATTACTCTCACCAGTTCAACAAACTATCAATAACATACAAGATTATCTAAGTTTCCAAGGAATTACAACGCAATTAAATTTAGATTGTCAAAATCTAATAATGTTTCTTGATAATTTGGAAGACGCTATTATGTTTACCAAAGTAAACGCTCTACATAGCAGCATACTGTCAAATTTAGAATTAAAAAATATGTTAAACTATTTAAAGAATATCTATAACAATTCGGAAATTCCAACATTCAAAAATTTATTGTCATACTATCAATTTTTTGGAATTCAAGTAGAATTTTTAGAAAGCAAAGTAATATTTGCCATACATGTACCGATACTGAGGCCTGAAACCCTTACCTTCTATCACATCTACCCAATTATCCAAAATCGAACCATCTTTATACCAAAATACCCTTATTTGGCACAAACCCCTATGAGAAGACAATTTATTGCTAATTCATGTCCAATTATCGAGAAAATACATTTCTGCATGGAAGAATTCCTACCCGATGACCAATGTGTGAACAGTCTAATAGCAGGACATCAAACTGGAAATTGTCCGACAATCGAAATTAATATTGAGGAACCAGTGACAGAGCAGATTACCAGAGAACTAGTTTTAATCTTACCCACCAAACCAGAAACAATGATTGCCAAATGCAACACCGATCAATATTTCGAAATATCGAAATCTTCACTAATTAAAATCCCAGAAGATTGCGAAGTTCAAATTAAGGAAAAGAAATTTCTAAATGACTTAAAGATTCAGAGAGGAAAACCAATTATCCTACCCGAAATAAAATGGTCAAAGTTAGATGGAACGAAAACTTCGATTACCTCGAACATTACCAAAATCAATATTGACGAAATATACCATCTGAAGAATATGGCAAATCAATTGAAGCCGATAAACCTCGATAACACTAATCATCGACAAACCACAAATTATATTGTTTTAGGTATTTGCATTGTCCTAACCATACTTGTAGTGATGATGCAAAGGGAAAAGTTGTATTCCTATTGGCAAGCTGTCAGAAGAAGGTCCAAGAAAAGCCACCCCCAGAGTAAAGTGGATTCGGAAAAACGTACCGTTGTTTTCGAATCTTAAGGAGGGAGGAGTTACGTACTCCGCTCACATGAGAACCTCGATGTCAGCATCACCTCAAGAGTAGAGTTACATATTTCGTTCGCATGAGAACCACGATGTCAGCATCACCTTGGGAGTCATCACGCCACCAGATGGTCCCGTGAGAAACGCAACCTAAACGTATTTTTAAGTATAAATATTACCTCCAAATTTAATATTGTTAATTCTCAGTTAAGCTGTTGAGTTTAAAAAACCTATTTTGTAAACCATTTTCGAAATAAAGTTTTTAAAAACAAAGTCTGCCGAAAAAGTTCTTTAAGTTTATAAAACGTTTTTTGTATCTCCTGAAAAATAGTGGTTTTTTTATGTACGTGGTTGTGTTAGAGTACTCTCGATATGTGAATGCAAATACGATTTATTCTTCATACGAGTTTACATACGAATATATCTCATCATTAAGCGAAAATAGTAGACGGAAAAAATGTAGACACTGTTGGCTTTTTCGTTGAAAGAGAAACAGGCCATCGTCTGATTCGTCTTCAGTAAGAGTTTTAACAGCCTAGAATCACTAGGTGGTCAGTAGCGATTCTTTGTGTGAACCACATGTATCTAGTGCGTTTTTTTAAGCAACGGTGCGCTACCAAGTTTTGTTTCAGACTTGGGCACGAAGATGGTGAGAATGATTGGGGAAGAGTTAAATTTGACTCACACAATCGCTCATCAGATGAAAGAAATCTGCGCGAGAAACCTTTCGCAAAATCAAAAAAATAACAGGAGGGATACGTGTCTTGACATTTTTAGACGGATTAAAAATTACCCTCATTTTCTGAAACGTGTCATTATTGGTGACGAGTCTTCGATTTTTTAATACGACCCGGCACATTCCGACCTCATCACGGCCAGAAAAAAACTGGAATAAACAAATAAAAAATACGCTGATTTGTTTTTTAATAGCCAGGGGATCGCCCATAAGGAATTTCCGCCTTAATGCCAAACGATCCGCTAAAGACGATTACGGTATCTAAGTTCCAGCACTGTTATGACTGGTAGACAAACCGACTTCAACGCTATGTGACTTTCCAAGGCAATTACTTTGAAGGAGACAAATGCAGAATTGTACTTTTATATTGATTAAAAATTATATAAAATCAGTCTCATTACTCTATCTATACAACTCGCCTTAGAGTTCGCAGCAGAAATTGTTTTCCGGAGTGGAATTGCTAGGCTCACATCCAAGGAAATTAGTTATATTAGAGTGTATAGATCTCACGAGTATTCTAAGAAGGGATGGCACACACACAGCTGTGCCTCGCTAATACAGTAAAGCTAGGCATAATTAGAGGATGCCAGTCCGAGTTACAGTGAGATTTACGCCTTGGGTTTCTGTATTTTTTAAGAGGTTCGATCCTCTAACTCGTGTACCTCGGTTGTGTCAAGCCTGTACTAGGACAACTGAAAAGTTCGCGTAGCGACACCTATAAAGCAGTAAAATAACTATATAATTTACTACATTTTCAAGTTTCATTCTTGATATGAACATATGTGAAGTTTCAAGTCGATCTGTCAATTCATTCATATAAAAACAGTAGCTTAAGGTAATCGTGTCAGTGTAATTTTTTAAAATGGAAAATATTAAAAATTGAAATATTGAAAAAAGGTTTATAGGCAATTAAAAATCATAGTGAAATGGTAAATGTACTAGTAGAGTCTGCTTCTTCAAAAACAATGGTTTGTAAGTGAGCAGGTGAGTTTCAACGTGGTCGTACCAGCTTAGATGATGATCCTCGTTCTGAACGTCCAATAAGTGCAACTGCTGAACAAATAATTAATTCGATACATGATATGGTTATGAATGACGCACAATTAATTTTGAGTGAAATTGCGAAGTTCATGGACATCTCATCTGAACGAGTTTTTCATATGTTGATAAAGGAATTGGGTTTGAGAAAGTTATGTGCAAGATAGGTACCGCATTTGTTAAATTCTGATCAAAAACGACTAACAGGACAGTATTACTCAAACCTTTTGGATCAATTGAACGAAAAACTGCATCAGAAAAGATCTGAGTAATGTCTGAATAATTGTGGCGTGTTCTTTTTTTTTTCTTTATTTGGGGTTTTCGCCACTATCTGAAACTCAAAAAATATCAGAAATACCTGGTCTTATGTAAAGAAAGAATACTTGTTGTCAATGTAAGTATCGTTGACATACACAAAAAAATATATTTACTTTCACTCGTTACTTTATATATTACAAATTAATATAATTTATTTTTTAGTTTAGTTTTAAAAACGGGGAAAGAGGACCCGGTCCACATTAACTACCGTAACGTAAGGCTAACGCCTTAAACACCACAGCTATTGTGGCTCCTAACATTTTTATATCTTTAAAATTTTGTTCGTTAGGCAAATTTATTACAAAAAAGAATCACTGAGAAATTTGTCTCCGTTTGATTTTTTTGTTTTTACCCAGTGATTCTTTCTTTACATAAGAACAGGTATTTTTGATATTTTTTGAGTTTTAGATAGTGGCGAAAAACCCAAATAAAGGAAAAAAAATATTGAAATGACCTGGTTGAGCGAAGAAAAAAATCATTTTTCATCAAGACAATGCACTGGCTCACAGAGGTGTTTTTGCAATAACCATTGAAGGAGCTACACTACCCGAGCATCCACCATATTCAACAGATCTAGCTCTCTCTCTAGCACTTCCATCTGTTCCCAAACCTCAAAACATTTCTATGTAGCAAGCGTTTTTGATCAAATGAAGAAGTTATAGCAGCCGTATATATGCATTTTGAAGGACTCCCAGAAAATCAGGTCACAGAGAGAATAAATGAATTGCAGAACTACTCAAAAAATGTATTGAGCTTAATGGAGAATATACGGAAGAATAAAGTCATTTTTTTCGACCATATACTTGTTTTATCATTTCCGCTTCGTGAAATTTTCTATTAGCCCAGCACTTGGAGGTAACTCCAAGACGGTGAGAAGCATACTATACAACACTAACTAATATAAGGGCGAAAAAAACTATGGCTATTAACTATGTGCGAGATTATCGGTTAAAAATAACTAATGAAAAATTTTTCAACGAAAATGGTTCAGTGTCCAATCTATAAAAAAAGACACCCTCGTCGCGCTGATTTATAAATTTGGGAAAAGTACAAAAAAACCGGAAAAAGAAAGGATTTTTTATTGTAAAATCTTAAATAAAGATCAGTCTTGGTGTGTTTATTACGTGGAGGCAGGACAAAAAGCGAGGGAGTGCTCTTGAAAGGTTAATGAAGCGCTGCTTTCAACTTTTTTTTAGATTTTTTTTCGGAGAAAAAAACGGAAGCCCATGAAGTTTTATGTATTTTTTTTATTTTTAAGGGTTCGGAAATATAGACCATCTTCTTGTTATTTGTCACTACCTTGATTTAATGGATATTTTTCTACAAATTTCTAAATTTGTAAATAATTTCCTAATAAGAGTGTCAGAACATTGAAAGATAGCGGCAATACTCTCTACTTGTAGACATATTGTGTCAGTTCTGGAGTGCAGTGATACACGATACACGAATTGGACTCTAGAGACTTTCTACAGAGAAAATTAAATCTTTTCCGACCAAGCACACTCCTGGCTTAATTTTTGGCTAAAGGAGTGATAAGACCTTATTTTTTTGGAGATGATGATGAAAATTGTGTTAATGTTAATGATGAACGCTATAGAAATATGCTAACAAAACATATTTGACCTGAACTGATAAATGTGAGTAAAAACAATGTTTTGTTTCTTCATGACCATAATGCACACCAAACAGTGAATCGTTTAAGATATAAACATTTTTCATGAATTGATTGTGGATTTTCCTCACCCCAAATGCGGCAATTTTATTCATTAACGTAGCAATCAATTTCAAAATATTCTTCATCTGAAAAGATGATTTTTTGAGCAAAATCATCTGTTTGTTCTTTGATACAGTTGACAAATGCACGACGTTTTGAATGATCCAGTCGCTTTAGCTCCTGTGTTATTTAAAGCTTATATGCCTTCAGAGCTAAATCCGTTCGTAATATACTCCATGTTGTGGATTTTCTAAGTCCAAATTATTGCAAACATCGGCTAATGGAAATTTCTGGGTCTTCAGCAACACTTTCACGTTACAAATCAATACGCTCTAATGAACGGCCACTACGACTAGATATTGCTCTTATTTATCTTCCACCCAACCAGTTTCTTGAAATTTGAAAATTAAAAATTTTTTGAAATTTGAAAATTTTTCAAAAAAATTTCTTGAAAATTGAAATATCAACAATTCAATTGATAATGTTTTCAGATGGATGATTGTGCAAACCGTAAAAATCACGTAATTTGTTAAAAACATTTTTCACTGAACGCCCATTTTCATAAAATAATTCAACAATTTTAACGCACTATTGCTTAAACTTAAATATTACATTAAGGACCATAAAAATTCATGACACAGAAATATATATATATATATATATATATATATATATATATATATATATATATATATATATATATATATATATATATATATATATATACTTGTTTTTTGGGATTTTCGGTCAAGTGTGTTAATAAAATTGTTATTTTTTTACTATTTTATTAACGTTTCGGTCCTTTTACAAAACCATTCTCAGAACAATTACAAGTATACATTATCTATTCTTTTTTACAAACGGGAATCATTTAACAAACAATCATTAGCAATATCATGTGTGTGTGATATACTGGACAGCTATATCTTGTTGAATAACTAATTTTTTAAATTTTTATTAAAAAGTCAAAAAATCTAAACAAGTAACAAAATTATAAAATGTATCAAAGTTATGCTTAAATGTCATATTTTATCTAAAAAGATTTGAAAAATTAGTTATTCAACAATCGTTCTGTCACAAAATGGAAGTTACTCATCTTATGGAAGCTTAATATATGATGACTTTTATGTTTAAACCAAAATATTACATTGAAATTCATAAGAATTCATGGCACAGAAATATTCTCGTAATAATCTCGCTTTTCACACATTCGATTTTTGAAAACCGCTGTAAAAAAGAAACTACATGGCGTGTTGTACCCTTGTTATTTATCATAAAAAGCATCAAATTTTGCCAAGGTTAACGTTGCGATTTCCCATTGCGAAAACTTTTTTATTTTATCAACAGTAACTTTTTGTTGCTTGTTTAGTTATCTCTATAGTCTAAGTTAATCTGTTAAACTAACATTCGAGCAAAATTCTCTTAAAAGTTCGTTAAGAACGCAATTAAAACCAATTTTATAGCAACGATACTTTAGCAAATTGATTGTGTAATAAAACTAAACGTTTATTGAGGAAAAAAATAAGGTATCAATGCCGTTTTCATGCCCTTTATATGCATAAAACCGAATTGATATCAAAAACTAAACCAGTTTATTTCAGAGCAAGAAGAGTCCGGTTAATACAATTTCTTAAATGTGATTTTTGAATAAACCAATTAATACAAGGTGTGGTAAAAATATGGGCGATTATAAATATTCAGTGACTAATCGAAATAATTTAGTTAAAGCATTAGAAATATGATGGCAGAGTGAAAAGTCAGATACTTTCAGTGGCGGTTCGTGAGGGAGTGTGTTGTGGCTCCGCCCCTCCAGCATTTATCATCACAGTAAACAATTTTTCAGAGCAAAACACCATATTTTATTTCCGTTCAGTTTCTTTCCTTTAACTCATTTTCCTGGTTCACCTCCTGCATAGGGTTTCCATAGCACGAAAAGTAAAAAGGAGGAAGGGGAAAACAAAAAAAAATCTTCAGCAATACTATTTTCTTCTACGCCATCCCACTTCAAAAACCCACGAGCCGCCACTGGATACTTTTTAAATGAAATGCTTTAAAGAATGTTTGAAAAAAAAATGAAAGAATTTCCAACTTTTTGTTCCTTCCAAAAAATGCTACTTATCAAATTTTGCAAAATAGAAAGTGTTTCAGCTATGATCTCTTTATTTGACGTGAATTTTTTACCACCTAGCTAATTCTTTATGTTTGACAAAAGAAAGGAGTTCAGACAACAGAGTCACACAACAGACTCAGACAACAGACTCAGACAACAGACTCAGACAACAGACTCAGATAATGAACTCAGACAATAGATTCAGACAATAGATACAGACCGTAAGCACAGACCATAGGCAGCAGATACAGACAACAGATATATACAACAGGTATATAAACAAACATATACAACATACATATACAACAAACATACAACAGACATTTGCAACATACATATACAATAAAGATATATAACAGACATATACAACAATCATATACAATAGACATATAGAACAGACATATACAACAAATATATACAATAGACAAATAGAACAGATATATACAACAGACAACAGAGACAAACCGTAGATAAAGGCAAACCTAAGAGTTCAACTTCGACAACAATTGAACTCTTGAGACGGCTTGAAGAGTCAGAACATGTTCAATAAATTTGCTGAGGATAGAAGAATTTCTATTTTAAGGAAGGATTTGAATGCTCTGGATCATTACATACGACAGATGGAGCAAAGCAATCCTGTAATGAATACCGCTTGATAATGCGAAAACGTGATGGATTGATGATATCATCAAATACATTGGAACGACTTCCTGTCTTGTCTCCTTTTCTAAGAGCAACACCCCCCCCCCCCCCCCCCCAAACGTTTCTCAGTAGTTTTCTCAATTTTTTTTACCCAACCCAAAAAAGTTATGGGTTTTTGAAAAAAATTGCTCTTTTTTTCAAATTGCCATAACTTTACTTTTTCGAAAATTGACCTATTTTTATAGGTGTATATATAGATATATAGATATATATATATATATATATATATATATATATATATATATATATATATATATATATATATATACATAATAAATGTTAAATAAAATATAACACTAACACTGTTCCGTTTTCGTTGTAAGGTATATCCGCTCTACAACACTCCTCTATTCTAGCCTGACCACGAAGAGTTAAATTTACTTATCGGCACAGGCTTTTAACATTTGTTTAATTAATATTTGCTCGTTGTTAGGACGCCGGAAATTCATTCGATGATAAGAAAAGATAACCTCTCGCAATTGAAACTGCTCAAAAATTAATTTTATTCCTTGTTCGTATTAATAACGGAAGTTTCGTTCCTTATTTCCTCTTCCTCTAATAGACTAATTGCAAATATTTATCATCAGCGTTATTCAGCCCTTATCTTCTGTCCCTAGTCCCCCTGTCCCTCCGATATAGGCCTCCTTTAGACGTTGGTACAAGTTCTTTTGATATAATGCAACAAGTGTTGGTATAAAAAATCAGTAACTACAGCTCGCAAAACAGTGGCTTGGACTGTTTCCCATCCAACGATGATAAGGGAACTTATCTAACCTGGGTACCACGGGGGAGAGAAGCCCCACTAGTTTACTACTTTTATGGTTAGTTAAGTTTAGTTTATTTGAGTTATCGGCTCTGGCATTATTTAGCAAATGGTTCTACAGCTTGACGTTGGCTCCGTACTACAATTAACCCTCCTCGTGATATTATCTTGTAGTTTTATGCCTAACAGTAAATCTTTTGAAAAGTTTCCGCAACTGGCGAGTAACCAACGTAGAAAACCTCTCAGAAGGCATCCGGCTAACAACTGGGAGAACGATAATCAAATCTGCCACTCTTTTGGTAGCCGCATTGTCGGTCCATCGTCCATTGTCAGACAAAATTAGACCAGACACTTACAGGAAGGTTCAAATCATTAATGGTTAGAATGAATTTTTATCGAGGATGCTTCCAAACCTCCCAAAAAAAATGGTGATATCCTTTAAACACCTTATATAAATATTTTCCTTATTAAAAATGGTCAACTCACTGTAACTGTCGACGTGGCCAAGCCTTATTTCTGAAAAGAAAAATCCATATTTCATGTACCTAATTTACTCACATTTAATGTTCGGGATTTATTCTATATACGAGGGCCGTTCAAAAGTTGAGCTGACCCAGAAATGGCCAAGTATAACCAAATGATTATGATATTTATCAAGTATGATTTATTACATGGCATGCTATGAAGTTTCAGACGCGCGCGTTC
The DNA here is from genome assembly GCA_031761425.1 of Cosmopolites sordidus. Taxonomy (NCBI): domain Eukaryota; kingdom Metazoa; phylum Arthropoda; class Insecta; order Coleoptera; family Curculionidae; genus Cosmopolites; species Cosmopolites sordidus. The sequence goes on along the minus strand of JARFXV010000553.1, from coordinate 136,540 downwards.
GTTGCTTCTTTGTGGCGATGAAATTAGTTTTGACATTCCAAAAAATTAATAATGTGGAAGTTTAAACTAGTAGTGGCTCGTGAGGAAGGGCGTTTGGGCGCCGCCCCTCCAGCATTTATCACAATAAACAATTTTTCAGAGCAAAACACCATATTATATTTCCGTTCAGTTTCTTTTAATAGCACATGTAAAAAGGAGGAAGGGGAAAGCAAAAAAATCTTCAGTAGCACTATTTTCTTTGGCAACTTTTCCTTCTTGCTTAACTTCTAGCCTTTCACTTCCCCCAGTTTGTGTTTAGGGAATAAGAAATAGTCACACGTAGATAATCAGGCGCATACGGAGAATGTTGAAGCACACAAACTTATTTTTTCACTAAATATTCGTGAACAGCGACGGTCCTGTGACCAACTTCCCTGCGCTCTATATTCGATCCTCACTCGAACGATTATCTTCCAGAAATGCTCCATAACACCGAGATAATATTCACCAATGACATTTTGACCCTGTGGAACGACTTTATCACGATGTTCGTTTTTGGTCGGCTTGGCTTTGGATCGTCTTCCAAAACATCTCGACCGTTCTGGAATCGCTTATGCCACTCAAACACACGTGTACGGAATAAGCAATCATCACCATAAACCTTTTTTTCATCAATTCAAATATTTCTGTAAAAGTTTTACCGAATTTGAAATAAAATTTTATATTAGGTCTTTATGCACTTGTGTTTTTGTGACGATGTGACAAAAGGCACTGTCACTTCAAGCACTATAACTTAACAATTCGTTGAGCAATTCTAATGATGGTGATCTCGTTTTATAGAGGAGATATACAGCTTTTGGACTATGTATTGTTTCAACAGAAGGCATTACTAGTTTTCTTTAATTTTAAAAAGTTGCTTTATTTTTTCGACATACTGTGTATGTAATTGTTTTGTACGCGGTATTTTTGATCAAGACGTCCAAAAACCACTACAACCGACAATACACACTGACTAAAGATACATGAACTTGCTGATATTGTAAACATTTCGAAAGACCGTGTCCATTACAATTTTTATGATGGGTATGAAAAAGTGTTCCGCTGGATGGATGCCTCGTTTATGCCTCGGTTCAGGAAAAATCAAACAAACGATAAGGGCGCCAGCAAATAGTTTATCAAAAAATGTATATACATGTATACACAAACTTAACCTATTTATTAATGACTTAAAACTAGATCAATTCGGCTAGAGATGCGGTAAGAGACAAATGACATTAATATAGTTAAGACGAATAGTATACTAAATGATACCGAAACAGCTATATACGATACATTAAATATACTGTAAAATTATACAGGGTGTTAGGTAAACATGCGGCAAAAATTAAAGGAATTATTCCTTGACTTATTCTAAGAATATTTTGTGGTATGACGATTTTTGAAAAACCCCTTTGTTTCGAAGATACAGGGTGAACAAAATTTATGCCATTAACAACATTTTATTAACAAAAAGTACATGTAAAGTTGCTCAATCTACAATAAATGTTCAAAATGACTTCCTCCAGCCTTGATACAAGCATTCAATCTTCTCGTCATTGCCTGCCGAACTCTTTTAAACACACCAGGTTCGTTTCTAATTGAGTTACACCCAGCAATTATCCGATTTCGCAAATCATCCAAATTCTTCAATGGAGTAGCGTAAACTAATGACTTCAGATATCCCTAGAAGAAATAATCAAGGGGTTTAAGTCCGTGAATCGAGCAGGCCATGCGTGTGGCCCACTTCGACCAATCCAGCGATATCCGTATGTTGCTGTTAAAAAATCACGAGCAACCAAACTGAAATGTTGTGGTGCACCATCGTGCATAAACCACATTTCATACCTTGTTGCCAATGGTACAGCTTCCAGAAACTCAGGCAGCGTTGCTTCTAAAAAGTTGCGATACACCTCGCCAGTAAGTCTTTGTGATAGATATACCAGTCCAATTAGATAGTCACCTACAATTCCAACCCAAACATTCAACGAGAACTGATGTTGAAAATTATCTTCGCATACCTCATGCGGATTTTCATCTGCCCACACATGGTTATTATGAAAATTCCTTATTGCGTTTCTTGCGAAAGTGGCTTCATCGGTGAAAAGAATGTGTGTCAGGAATAGAGGGATGCGAAGTAAAGTTTGCAATATCCATTGACATAATGCAATACGTGGAGGAAAATCAACAGGTAGTAGTGCCTGAACGCGTTGAATGTGGTATGGATACAACAAATTGTCCTTAAGAATTTTCCAAACTGTCCAGTGACTCACATTCAAAGTATTTGCAATTTTTCGCGTAGAACTACTAGGCTCTTCCGCTAACATGTCCAGCACATTCTGTTCCAATTGTACGGTTCTTACAGTGAGTGATCTTCCTGACCCTTCAGTTCGTTTCAATGTGCCTGTTTCACGAAGACGTCGATGAATGTTTTCCAAGATTTTTCAGTCAGGGACATTACGGGCTGGAAATCGTTCACTGTACAATAGCCTACCTTGTAATGCATTGCCATCAGCAAGTCCATACATGAAATGCATGTCAATCATCTCGGCGTTTGCATACCATATGATACAGGACTTCACTCACTATATAAGACACGTCAAACAGCCAAACGTCACTCGATGTATGTAAGCAAATGCGACCGATGAAATCCACTTACTAGATAAAACAGCCGTTCCAAGTGATCGAGATCGAAAAAAAAATTTTGTACTTGTTAAACTCATTGACGTACACCTTACTTTTATTTACATTAATGCTTTCAACAATGGTTATCGCAAATTTTGTTCGCACTGTATCTTCGAAGCAAAGGGGTTTTTCAAAAATCATCATAGGACAAGAAATAATTCCTTGCATTTTGCCGCATGTTTACCTAACACCCTGTATATGGCTATGGGAACAAAAAATAGTGAAAATACTGAAAGGAAACTGCCTATTCTAGTGGTGTCATACCTCGACTCGATACCAGGGGGTATCACTAGAGGTAACAGAAAGTATATATAAGCAAAAACAAAGAGAGGATAGCAAAAACAAAGTGGGATAAGCAAAAACAAAGAGAAGATAATGTAACAGTTTTTTCAAACTTACAGCTCATTCAAGTAAACACTCCACAAGAGCGTTTTTAAACTTATTGAATCGCAAGTTTGCTAATCATATTTGATGTTTTATACAGTAGATGGAATAAAACTCACTATTACGTACCAAAAAGTGAAGTAGCAGTCCACTCAGTGGGTGCTAGCAGATGCAAAATGATCTAAAGGAAAAGAGAGCGTTAACAGTTCAATCTGCAGATAAACTCATAACTACAGTTATCTGGGATTCTCGTAATGTCGTGCTCATAGATGACCTATAGCAAAACTATTTGAATATTGTTATTCAGGCTGAATGTCTACGTCTAGTACAAACAGAAATAATCGAGTTGTAGTTAGTCCCTAACCTACGCCCGAACTTCATTCTACATGCACCTTATTTACCGGATTTGACGCCCGGCGATTATTTCCCCTACTTAAGCCTGAACAAATTTCCTCGCTGAACAATCACTAATTCCACAGGGTTCAACAAATCACATTTTACTGAAGTATTAAAAAGTTGGGACGAAAAATTTCAACATTCCGTAGTTTTCTTTGTCAGATCGATACATTTTCTAAAGTTAGCTAAACCCTCGTATAGCTAACTGGAGTCATTAGCGGTGTCCCTGTCGAGCAAACAGCGCCATAGTCACAAAGAAAATAGCCGGACTCCATTAGGCGTGTGGCGGAAAATCTGTTCCTAAGTGGAAGTGGAGTGCTATAGCCCCAAGCCCTACGCCATTTCCAAAGACTATTAATTATGTCTCATTCTTTTTCGATTCTTTCTTGATCAGCTCTAAATAAAATTGCAATTATATTATGTAGCCCCAGTTGTTTAAAATGAAACAATAACAATTTCTAATATTTTTACGAGGGTGATTCATGAAATATTTTCACTAACATTGTAGTATTGTTATGTGCCAGTATTGCTACATTCTACGGAAATATGGCACATTGAAAATCAAGATCTCAAGCGCATTGATTATTTTGAAGTTTGGTGCTGGAGAAGGTTTCTTCGCGTTTCTCAAACAAACCAGTCGAACAAACGCGTCCGTTATTCAAGAAGTTAATGAATCCCCAATGTTATCTTAAATTATTCATGAACGAATACTGAGACTGGTGGTATACGGATGACTGGTTCTAGATTACACGGTAGACCTCCAAAAAGATGGACAGACTAAATTAAAGACCTGACTGATACATATCTCCTATGTGCAACCAAGGAAGCCAGAAACAGAGAACGCTGGCGGGAAGTAGTCCGAAAAATACACATATAAAATGAATTTTCATATGTCACGACTCTTCTGTAAAGAAATATACGAAGAAGAAGAAGAAGAAGAAGAAGCGGGGAATAAGAAGAAGAAGAGTAGGATGTGACTGACAAATGATAAAGCAAAATTATAGCATTATACAGGTCGACATCATTTTGGTAACACAGATGAGAATGCTCTTTTTACGTTTCATTTAGGTATTTATTACAACATCTTTTCACAGAAATAGCACAACACGTTCCATGTTTAATTATCTATAATTTAGAAATTATTTAGTTCTAGTAATTACAAAATTACCCCAGGAGGTAGACTACACGAATTGGGGCGAACATTAAATCAGCAAAAAAATCCAAATTTTAGCTTTGCAAGAAATGAGATTGACAAATGATAACACCTTGGAATTCGGCAACTACAGACTTTTTAAAAGTAAAACGGACAACAGAATACTCAAAAATACACCACATCTCGGTGTTGCTTTCGCTGTCTCAAGAAACATTCTTGGTTCTATAACAAATGTCCAGCCAGTAAATAATCGACTTATGACACTATCCCTCAAGTGTGCTAACAAAAACTATACATTAATCAATGCACACCTCCCAGTTAACGAAGAAAATAAATCTAATCCTGAAAAAATAAATAACTCCTGGGAAATTCTAGAAAAGACTATCTCTAAAATTCCCTCTAATCATGTTAAAATCCTACTGGGTGATTTCAACACCCAACTAGGGAAAGTAAAAAAGTACAGGAAAACAGTCCGCTGTTTTCCCGCTCATAAATGGATTAACCATAACGGTAGAAGATTGGTTGAACTATGTTCGCAATTTAATCTAAAAATAATGTCAATCCATTTTAAGAAGAAAAAGATATTTTGAATATTCAAGTCAGGAAAGGAGCAAATATAGACACGGATCACTACTTGACTAGAATCAAACTTAGCTTAAAACCTCGAAAACTTATTCAAAAGAGGCCGCTAATACCAAAGTTTGACCCAACGAAAATAAAACCAGCCCTAACAGAAGAGCTTGATAAACAACCAGCACAGAACTGGCAAGAATTGAAACAAAAAATTATTAAAACAGCCTTAAAGTTGGTCCCTTTACAAAAACGTAGAAAACATCCGTGGTGGGATGAAGTTTGCGAGCAGGCAGTATTAAGCCGAAGTAAAGCATTCAAAGATTGGAACAGTCAAAAAACAGCAATAAACTATAACATCTTTTTGGAAGTAAGAAAAGAAACATCGAAGCTAATTAGACAAACTAAAGGAAAATATGAAAACAATCAACTTAATGAAATAGAAAAAGATTTCCAAAAAAATAACATCCGAAACTTTTACAAAACATTTAAAACAAAATTAACAGGCTATCAACCGCAAAGTCTTTGCTTCCAAAACGAAAACGGACAATTAGCTCTAAATAGCCAAGACAATTGCAAAGAACTTGCGAAATATTTTGAACAAATAATAAACTATCCTGAGCCCTTAAACAAATTAGCAACACTAAACCTTAAACAAACAAACCCAGCTTCATTACCACCGAATAAAGATGAAATAATTAGGCAAATCAAGCGGCTTAAAAATGACAAAGCTTCTGGTGAAGATGGAATCACTGCTGAACTTTTGAACCGGAAGATTGGAAAGATGCTCTAATCCATCCACTACATAAGAAAGGAGATAGAACGGATGTAAACAACTATAGAGGGATATCTCTTCTCCCAGTTTATTATGTTATTGAGATTCTATCTCAATGTCTACTAGACAGAGCACAGGGACAGTTAGAACCTAACATTGGTGAATATCAAGCAGGTTTTCAACCGGGCAGATCCTGCCCTGAACAGATCCTGAATCTAAAGTTGATTCTAAGACATCAAAAACTGTACAATAAAAATCTCGTCTGTACATTTGTGGATTTCAAAAAAGCATATGATTCTATTGACCGCGAATCTTTATTCCGAATCTTGAAAGAACAAGGACTAGATCTGAAAACGCTGGCAATTATTAAAGCAACGTTAACTAACACAAGGTCAAAAGTTAAATTCATGGGTGACATCTCAGAGCCCTTCGAAATTAAAACTGGAGTGAGACAAGGGGATTGACTCTCACTACTCTTAATTAACTGTGTTCTAGAAAAAGTAATACAGGAGTGGCGTGAAAAAAAGTCGGCCCTGAATATTGACCAGCCCATTAAACTGGGGAGAACCAACATCAAAATTGATTGTCTGGCATTTGCTGATGATCTAGCAATTTTAGCTCAAGATGTATTAACGGCACAGAAACAGATTGAAATCCTAAAAGAAACAGCAGAAAAGGTAGGACTCCAAATTTCCTTTGAAAAGCAACAGACTAAGAACACCATTTCTAAAAACAAAATATGGTAACATCAGACGAGTCTCTCAATTCAAATATTTGGGTGAAATAATCATGGAAAATGAGTTGGAAAAAGCGGCCGATAAAGGTAGATGTCAAAAAATGGAAACGGCATTGAGACTTACACATAATATTTACAACAAAAAATGCCTAAGACATTACAACACAGTTATTAAGCCAGAATGTCTATATGCTGCAGAAACGCTCATTTTGAATAGAAAGCGGGACATCGAGGACATTGAAAAGAAGGAAAGAAAAATCATAAGAAAAATCCTAGGCCCCAAACAAATAAATAGCACAACATACTGACTTCGAGAAAACCAAGAAATCAAACAGTACACAGATATACATAGCGATATGAGAAAAAGAAGACTTAAGTTTTACGGACACATAAAATGGATGAATCCGAGTAGGCTAACTAGACAAATAGTCGAATTTTATGAAAATAGGAGTAGAGCTAAAGTAGAAATAATTAAATGGCTAATTAAATTAATTGCTGCAATTAAAGAGGACCTAAGGTGAGCAAATATTACACAAAGTGAAATTCAGGATAGAAGCTGTTTCAGACACAAGGTTAACGTTTGGAAGGTTGGCCAGAGACAAAAATGCAGGAAGACTGGAACAACTTGGTCTGACGAAAGGAAAAAAGCTCATAGCGAAAGAATGAAATTAGTATGGGCGCAAAGGAAAGCTAACAACAACAAGCGCCTCTAATTGTACTTCGCGTGGTCTACCAGGGCCCATACGTGAATAATAATAATAATAATATATTTATACCTGACTTTGGACTGAACTAGTGTAGGAATTACCGCAAGACCGTTTGTTTCTGTCTTGTTTACAGTACACTAAAGTGTTTAAGTCGATTTTATAAAAAATGGCAAGTTCTAGTAGTCGATTTTGCCAAAATCCAGCGGATAAGTTTTGTTATATATGCAGACGATTTATTTTACAGTCACAAGCAAGATCTATATTCGAGGAAGTCAAAAAAGCCTATCTTTTATATTTTAAGTGTGAAATTGGAGATCAATATAAAAGTTGGACTCCTCGTGTTTGCTGTGTGAGTTGTCACGTAAATTTAGTTCAGTGGATGCATCGCAAGAAAAATTCTATGTCGCTTCTGTTCCCGTGATGTGGAGAGAACCTACTGACCATGTAAATGATTGCTACTTTTGTATTCCTAAAAAGGGTATTTTAAAAAAGAAAACGGACAAAATTCAGTATCCAAATTTACTTCCTGCACTTAAGCCAGTTCTTCATAACCAGGAACTACCGATACCGATTGCGACTTTAAACCTGGACTACATGTTTCCCGGTGAGTCTAATTCTCCTGCAGGAATCCACAACTTCCTAAGAACACCAGTTGTGATCCAACAATTTTAACAACTACCAGTGAATCTCACTTAACAACTTAAAATGAATTAAATAATTTTGAAAAGGAATAAAAATATCACTTTTATAGAGATATAAAAAATAAAAGTGATAGATAACAAAGTAAAAAAATGTTTTATTTCTTTTAAAAAAATGAACTATCACAAAGTAACGGACAAATCAATCAATAATTTAAATAATTTTGGTACCTGACTTGCAATTCAAAACGAAAATCCGAACTTCTTGGTTCCAGACTTCAACAGTGGAACGTGTTAGATAAAAACTGTTTCACTTTACTGAAAACGGAATGTAACATTTTAACTATGTGTCTGTTGTGATATGATGGTTTAATGAATGAGCTTAATACAGAACATGTACCTTCCGAGTGGCGTATTTTCATAAATTCGTCGAAATACAGCCTAAAAACAGTCTTGTTTCATAATGTAAATAAACACTCATTTATTCATTTAATCCATACAGAGACAATAAAAGAAACCTATGACAGCATAGCAACCATTATATATGAACAGTATCAGTGTGATATTTGTAGCGATTTAAAAGTGATAGGTATATTGCTAGGACTTCAAGGACATTCTACAAAATATTGCTGTTTTTTGTATCTATGGGACAGCAGGCAGTAAGAAAGATTGGCTGATAGAACTTCTTTTTGCCTGAACTTCTTTTTGAAATAAAATAGATAGTACTTCCGCCTCTCCTTATTAAGCTTGTACTAATGAAAAACTTTGTTTACGTCATGGACAAAAACGGTAATGGTTTCAAGAACCTTAAAGAAATATTTCCTCAATTACGTGACGCAAAACTAAAAGAATCATAAATATTGGAGCTGAAATAAAGAAGTTTCTAGTTGATTTCCGTTTTAAAGAAAAATTAAATGAAAAGGAATTGGCAGCTTGGAAGTATTTTGTAAGTGTACTGAAAGTATTTCTGGGCAACAAGAAAGATAAAAATTATAAAAACCTTACAGATGAACTCTTGAAAGCCTATGAAACACTAGGGTGTCGCATGTCCTTAAAAATGAATTTTTACACTCCCATTAGGATTTTTTCCGAAAAATTTGGGTACAGTAAGCGACGAACAAGGAGAGAGGTTTCTACAGGACATGAAAGCAAGATAACAGGGATGCTGGAACCCATATATGTTGTGTTACTACCGCTGGTTTTTAAAAAGAGGTGATGCTACACAACACAAGAAGAAAAAGTGAAAGCTTTTGTCTTTGCCTACTCTCTGTAATATATATTTTTATTCGCATAATCCTCAGTAATGTCTGCATAGATTTAATACATTTTACATGTTTATATTAAATAAATATTAGGTTGTACAATTTTCATCAATGTTACCTCAAAAAAGTTTAAATTTGTTGACATGGGTTATCATTGGCATTACTATGGTTCTCTCTGTTAATTATTTTACCACATTAATGCACTGCCACAGTTAATTATTATTCTGATATTATACTAACAATTTGTGCAGAGGAAAATCGTGCCAGGGCGTTTTGTTTCAACAGCATAACAGCCCAAGTTACAAGAGTGGGTTTTCAAAGGCTACCTTTTACAGTACTAGTTTAGAAAATTTTGAATAGCCTCCCTAGTATCCAAATTTTACCACCAGCGATGATTTTATATTTCTGAACTGTAACTGAAACATTTTCGATGAACTAATTTTTCTTATGAAGAGGATTCCCCTTCTATCAATATCTGGATGTCAAAACAACAAGACTTTTTATCTAAAGGCATCGAAGCCCTTTTCATCATATCTTCCTTCTTCTCTTAAGGGCCGGTTCTACAACGCAAGTATATACCAGGTACAAGCTATACCTCGAATAAAATTTGAAACGCCCGTTCTCCAGAACGGTCCATCTCAAATTGTATTCCCAGTACAGCTTATACCTGATATATTCTTGCATTATAGAACCGGCCTTAAATAGACAACATTTTGCCTGTTTTTCTTCAGTGCGTTTCTACTAATCGACGCTAGGTTAATTAATTGATAAGTATTGGCTAGATTATTTAACATTATGCCCTGTATTCATGCGGACCTAGTACCCACTGATTTTTATTTGCTATGACCATAACAAAATATCTATAACAGAAAAACCGGGACTGAGCAGAATTTTTTTTAATAAAAGAGAAGCAAAGTTATGTCTACTTGATCGATTAATATATAATAATTGACTGTATTTTTAAATACAGATAGTACGACTGTACGAACTATCTCGTTCGAGTACTAGGAGGAAAAATTCATACATCTTAATACCGGTTTCGTTTTTAAAAACTCATCAGTTAAGCTTGGATGCTTTGCTCTCAGGGTAACCACCTGTCGTAAGCTAGAGGTCGGAATACGATAGTAGCACTCCAACCACTAGGTGGCGTTACTGTATAACGTTCGCCTATATTATCCGATTTTCAGAATTAAAGACGACTTGGGCTGGCTCGATTACTTCGTTCAAGGGTCAGCTAGAGACCCCTAGAAACAAAAAAGTGTCCACCTCAGGGTCGAAATCTTTAGAAACTAGTAGAAGCCTCCAGGCTAACTAAAAAAATCTCGCTGCAGAAGTCGAAGTCGATTACTTCGACGAATCAGTAATCAGGAGTAGAGAAATCCAAATCGAGAGAGGAATCCATTCTCTCGAGCTCCTGAACAAGTGTGGCAAACAGTTACTAAACGTTTAGTTTTTGTACTATGTTGTTAGTTGTGAATAGTGCTTGCAATGGGCAAATGCAGAAACCATTGGACTGAAACGCTGGGTGTTCATACGAAGACCTAGTGCAGTTTCATGCAGAGTGTTTAGAAACACACCAAGACAAATTAACCAAACAAACCAATGAGTATATTGCCTTAAATATACAAGCACTCGTGGAAATTTTAGTTCTGCGTGCCAGAGTCACTGAACTAGAAGCACTTCTAGAAACTGACGGTAACGCTAGCGACGCTGATGCTTTTGTCAAAGCACCAGTTGTCGAGAAAGAAACATAAAAAGCTCCAGAAGCCACACCACAAATTATCAAGATCAATTATCAACTGCTCCTTCCTTCTCAACGGCCACGACCGACAAGCAAGATGCACCGTCAGAGACGGATGAAACCTATGTAAAGACGCGAGAACAACACCCTGGCGCTGAACCCAAACCAACGCTGTTTATCTTGCGAGATTAAGCGGCCCTCCAAGAGGTGATGAGCGTCCTAAAGAAAATCAAAATGTCTGTCGGGACAGCCACAACGAAGCCGGATGAGGTGTTAATTCCCCCCAAAACTAAATAAGACAGAATAGCCGTCAAAAAGCTATCCGACGAGAGAGACTATGCCTATTATTCAACAACCCCAAGCAAAAAAATCCTGCGCGTCTTGATAAAAGGCGTGCTGAAAACAATCCCGATTGAAGATGTCAGGACGGAACTACACCATCAGGAGTTCCAGCCAACAAGCATCACTAGATGGCACACCAAATAAAAGAAACCCATCGCAATAGTACAAGTCACCGTACTACGCAATGAGAAAAGAATCCTGAAGCTCACTGAACTCGGTTCAAATTCTAACGCAAGCCAAGACATTGTCGAGACTTGCCAACAAACTTCAGAGCGTCCTGGGTCTAATTCCGTCGCAATTGGCTCCACTCCTTCAAATCAACGTCCAGTAAGTCACTAGAGGCCAAAATCAAGCATCGATGAGAAACAACATCAAACCCATAACACCGTTCGCTTTAGAAGACAGATGCCAGCCGAAGAAAATCGCGATTTTTGTCGTGCCAGCCGGCCAGATTCCGGCTTGGGTCTGAATAATTTTTTCTAAAATAACCTCCCGAACTTTTTTAGTTCACAAAACCTCAAGAAGGCAACCTCAGTAGAAACAGGTTGTGACCTATTATTTTCTCTTTTGAAACAAAATAAAAAATATATAGATCACAGGGACGGCAGCTGTTCGCCGGGAGCACCGGGAAGAAGGTCCAGAACAGAATGAAGCCATGACAAAAGTTGAGCGCCACCCGGTTACTTCATATATCGGAATTACAAAAGCACACTCAAAAAAGAAACAAAGCACATTAAAAAGGAATAACTAAAACTATCAAACAAAAGACACGGGAAGGTTTAGGGAAGGTGGTTCTCCAAACCTTACCGTGAAAGAAATCAAAAATCAAATAAACAGCTCTGAATTACACCAGCTGGTCTCTATGTACCTATACTTACAAATTAGAGGTTATTTCCTCTATTCTGACAATAGTAAAAAGATAAATATAAAACGCTAGGGTAACCAAAAATGGTCAGACGGCAAATAGATACAAAATATAAGGTGATAACGTGACCATTAACAGTATAAGAAATTATGGTAAAAATGTATTTGTGAAAAATAAATGGTAACTGCAATCCTTAACGGTACATGAAAATATAATAAAAAAAGTGTTTATCTGGCCTTATTTCCTGATGTTGTCTATCCTTGCCTATCCGGTACTGGGTGTTCAAAAACACTGAGTACGACTGCGGCCAGTCCGGTATCCTTATGCGGGGGTCCCGAAATAATCTCGATTTGACCAACCGGTTACTGTGCCATGTGGCCCCAAAAAGGTGTAAGGTTTCCACGATGGTCGGGCTCTGTAATAGGCGGTCGTTCAATGGCCTGATGTCTGTTGATCGGATTCTCTGCTGCCGAGTCGTAAAACCCTCTATAAGAATATCAGAAAAATCAATCCAAGCGTGACTTGGCCAGCAAACCTACGTACCTCGGTCGGAAGGCGCGAAAACGTCCGCTCACCTGGAGATTTGGAGTTAGACTGTCTTGCCTTGTCCAAACGATACCGGAGCTCTTTCAGTTAAGAATTTGTCCGAAATAAACCTACCAGTGGTGATCAACAATTTACGAATGCTACCTGTAGCGATCAAGAATTTGTGAACGCTACGAGGTAAGAGTCTCAGGATTAGTCTAAAAGCCTGGATAAATGAAATGAATGAATCAAAATGAGAGAAAATACATCAGAGCTTTACTGATGAGTTCTTAAAGAACGAAACTGGTCTTACGAGGATGAATTTTTCCTCCTTTGTTTATTCTTGGTAAAATTATATCTCCGGAATGTAACTTCGTTTCATGGTTATCTTGCTCAGGAAAACCTTAATAAAAATGCAAAAAATAATGTTCATGCCACAGCATAAAGTAAGACTAAATCAATTAGTTAAAGTTAATTTCTGTTTCTATTCATTTAGGTTTCCATTTATATCATTTTAACATTTTCCATTAATAAATGAAATGGTCCGCATTACTCACACGCCTTATCGACTTGGATAACATACAATCTCCTTCACTACTACTCCCCACCCCTAAAGAGGTTATATTTTACACCTTCAGCTTACCAGAGTCATTAAGGGTGTTCGTGTTGAACAAACAAGGACACGGGTGGCAAAGTAAATAACCCGACTCAATTAGGAGAAAATCCGTTCCTAAGTGGAAGTGGAGAGCTGCAACTCAAAGTTCTGCGTCATATTTTAAGGGTATTAATTTCTCCCCACTTCCTTTTTGTCGATAATTTTTCCCTACCCAGCTTTAATCATGACCGCAATCAATTTAAATCATTTTATACCTAATACTATCTTCATTAAATTAATCTGCAATTTCAATTTAACACGATAATATTCTGTGTCTCATGTAATTTACGATATCAAACATCTAATTATCTACATGTTACTAATGCCTATACGAGTGCAGAGTGAAAAGTCAGATAGTTTTCAGTTTTGCATTCCTGCCTTTCCAGAAATGCTCTATGAATTTCATGCTGATACGACATTTAGTTTCGTTTTAACAGTCCTGGAAAAAAGTTCGATATTTTTTCTATCATGGAAAAAAACAAATTCGTGTATCTACGAGGGTTGCTATTTATGCATCCGGAATTGACATATGCATCATAAAGTTTGGCATTGTTGACTGTATACGTACTCAGAACGTTTTCTCATACGAACGCTATGTTTAGTGATTTGAAAATTTCATCCTAGTCAAAAAATGGAATTAACTCGTGAGACTCGTGAGACTCGACTTTTAGCTATGAAATGCCATCTAAAACCACTGTATATCACCGGTTTAGTGAATTCTTCACAATTGAGGTGCGCCTTGGATTTCGCATAATTTGACAACCGCTCAAAAAAAGATTCGTGTCGATTGGTGCAAAGAAATGCTCAAAAAATACAATCGTAGTGCGTCAAAGCCGTGTATAGCATCTAAAATGGTCGTCTACTTTTTTGGTATAAATGGGCATGAACGAGAGAATAGAGAATCGCTGAACCGTCAATTCTAAATGGTACACTACCATTTGTTTGCATTCAAGTCTTAACGTCTGTAAGAAAAAGTAACGAGCAACACAGGAGTGCTGTTAGAGTGCTTTTACCAGACTGAAGAGTCAGTGGGACTCTTCACTCGAAGCGAGCAACACTTGATGATACCAATGAGATTTTGGTGAAACATCATAACTCTTCACAAAACGAACGGATCGATACCCAGAATGATTTAGGGACATATATAAAAGGGCTCTAGCAAAGTACTGGCAAAATTGTACTCAAACTGAATCGAAACTAAAAAAATACCAAACTTATGGAAAAATGCTGAAGTAATACTTCTTCATAAAAAAAATGCACAGGAAGATGCATCCCTATTTAGGCATTCTTGCCCATTAAGCCGTCTGTCGATAATCTTTTCGCCAAGATAATAACTAAAAGTATGTTAAGAACATTGAATGTCGCAAAGCCAAGAGGGCTCAGAAGTAGATTCTGTGCAGGTTGTCCAACAGGCCAACACGGATGATATCGTTATTCCTTTACAAGGCCCTAATGAGCTACAAAAACACATACAAGACACATACAAAGGGCAGGAGAACCATTTGGATTTAGAATAAACCTGAAAAAGAGTCAGGTGAGAGGTAAAAAATCCAACTGGACTCTTCCCTCGAAGCGATCAACACTTTGAGTTCCTGATACTTACAGCCGTTTTCGTGAATTTGCACCTCTACCACTACAAACTACTTACCTTTTCCAATGTGTGAATGGAATGATAAATGTAATTTTCATAAATAAAGAGTTAGTAAAACAAGGCTGTTTTTGTACCAAAACTAATTATGACAGTGAATCGTGGACTTTAAGCAACAGATTAAAATTTAAAATAACACGAACAAAAATTAAATATTGGGAAAAAAATTACGAAATCGTAAAGTTGGACAGAGTAAGGAAGAGCGAAACAAAAGAAAGATTGAAAGTAGAGTTGATCACAAACAAATAGAAGAGCTATTTACTAAGATCGTTTAGGCTAAAAGACAAAGAAAAAAAGGTTCGTTTGCAACCTGAGTACCAGAAGGCAAAATAAAAGGAATCTGAGAAATTACGAATCTAAGATTACTAATCCAACACAGATTTGCAAGATATAAAAAGCAACTAAGGGAAAGTCTCTACGAACCTTCCGGAAAATCCGTTCATCGGTTACCTCGAACATTTAATCTTTCTTCGTTAAAATATAGACAGTACATAGTACAAGTACCATCCTCTCTATTCACCAAATTTGGCATCGACAGATTTTTTTTACTCTTTAAAATAAACGAAGCAGAATAACAAAGCACATGGCTGAGATAATAACACTAAATATGAAGAGATTTACCACTAGACACCTAACACCTAACCTAACCATGTTAGCATCATCAGGAGATGATTGAATCATAGTGATTATTATATCTAACTTGAATCATCTCCTAATGATGCTAACATGGTTAGCGAAACGTGCGTTGACAGATTAAAAGCAGTGTTTTAGGCTCATTTTTTTTTAGTGTAGTGATTCACACTAATGGTTCCAATATAAGAACTTATAACTCGTGAACTGAATATATCATTATATGACCTTTATTGGAAGTAATGAAAACCGCGAATAATTTTAATTATATTTAATAATTATAAAAAACGAAAGTAATCTCGGACATTTTATAATCTTCGTCGAAGAACTTTTTCGATATTCGGCGTATGTAAATTGACTACGATCATGTATAAAGCTGACCAGAAAAAAAATCGTAAGGCATAAAGAATGGGACGGAATTAATTGCCTTTGGAAATGACGTAGAACTTCCGGCTGCAGCTCTCCACTTCCACTTAGGAACGGATTTTCTCCCACACCCTTCATAGAATCCGGTTATTTACTTTGCGGCTGCGGCACTGTTTGTTCAACACGGACACCGCTAATGACTCCAGTTAGCTAACGGCGTAAAATATAACCCTTTTTTGGGATGGGTGAAATCGGTATAAATGTAATAATTCTATAAATAAAAGTTTGTTGTTTAAACCATCACGAAACTAATTTCTTAAAAATTACTTATAATATACATTACATAGAGACATATATATGACATACACTATATACACATATATCCAAAAGTTTGGAACATTCAAATATTTCACTTTATTAATATGAAGGTTTTCTTTTACTCGTTTACGTATTCATCATTTTATTACTACTCTTACTAGTACCAAATAAAACTCGACAACAAATGACCAATATGTGTAAAATTGATTTATTATTTTAGAGTAAAAAAATTACAATGTACCAATTGCCTTCAACAGTAATTTAATAATAACCAGAACCACTTTTAACAAAACTAATAAAGAGTAGTTCCTGGGCTTGTGGAATTCTCTCCCATTCTTCACGAGCAGCATCTTTTAGTTCTCGCAGGGTAAGAATGTCCCAAGCACGTGCAATGACATTCATGTCAGGACAATTTTCTGGTCACCCTAACTTGGTTATTCCCTCTTCTTCAAGAAAATTGTGTGTCAAAATTTTGTCATCCCTTGTCATCCATGAAAACAAATCCGTCTCCCACTGCGCCTCGAAACAAATGCGCAATAGGATTTAAAACTTTCTCGATGTGCACAGCACCACTAGCTTTTCTCTCCAGGACCAGTACAGATGTTTGTGTACCCCTCATAATTCCACTCCAAAACATCACGCTCCCAAATTGGATACGTAGTTAAGCTGTTTCTAGTCGGGCTTGTCGACCTGGTGCTCTCCAAACTAATGTTCTTCGTGAATCAGAAACCAGGCCATATCTCACCTCATCGGATAACATCACGTTATTCCAGTTAGGTCCATTCACCATTTCTCGAGCCCATTGCAATCTTAATTTTTTTTATTGAAGGATTAGTTTGGGAACACGTAAAGGTCTTCTGCGATGCAAATTTACGCTTTCAGTCTGCGTGTTATCGTTTGTCGTGAAACATTAACCCTTCCAGCCTAACAAGCTCCCTTGATATACCATTTGTAGATTCGAGACTATTTCTTCGAGCTATCATTGATATCTGCCGGTCTTGTTCAGATGTACATCGTTTTCTACCACTTCTGGGCGATCCTTTACGGCATTTGTCTCTTGGAAGAGAACTGAAAAAGAACTGAAATAATGTGTAAATGCCAGTATCAACAGGATGGGCAATAATAGGAAAACCTGTGTTATCAGCAAAACAATAATTTTGTTATGTTACAATTTTTCTTCCGGGTGTCAATCCGTTCGTTTAAGGAATTTTCACATTCTTGACGCTGTTTCGCCAAAATGTCATTTGGCATTTTCAAGCCTTTGCTCTCTTGGTAGACAGCTTCGAACTGTTCGAACTAATCTGTTCAAAATTGATTTTATGTCCTGTGTGTACATAAAATCAATTTTGAAGGAGCCAAAGAAATAGCGAATATTGAAAAATACAAGGTACGAACGATCAGAGAAGTCCTTGAAATAGAAGAAAGGGGTGAGCTAAATACGCGGAACGACGCTCGCAGTATTCCAAAAATATGGAAATTCCTTCTGAAAAAAGAAGAAACGCGGCAACGTGGCGGCGAGGTAGAAAAATCAATAAACGGACGCTCGACAGCGTTGCCGAGCGCCGCAAATAGTCCCGAACTATCCCGATATAATCTGGTTAGTCGCCGGCCGGCTATAAAAATGAGCATACGTGCACGTCAATTGGACATTTCAGTCGAAGCGGACAACACTTGAAAATGCCAAATGAGATTTCAGCGAAACGTCGTGACTCTTCACGGAAATGATATATATATATATATATATATATATATATATATATATATATATATATATATATATATATATATATATATATATATATATATATATATATATATATATATATATCCATCTGTCGTCCCATCGCCTCGCTATATGGCCTGCCCATCTCCATTTCAACTGTTTTACTCTTCCAATGATGTCACAAACTTTTGTTTGTTCCCTGATCCATGCGCAGGACTTTCTGTCTCGTCTTGTAATGCCAAGCATACATCTTTCCATTCCCTTCTGTGCCACCCGAAGTTTTTGAATTGATTGCGATGTGAGTGTCCAGGTTTCACTTCCGTATGTCATAACGGGTAGAACGCACTGATCGAATACTTTTCTTTTCAGGCAAAGTGGCAGTCTGCTCTTAAACACTATGTTGAGCCTACCAAATGCCTGCCAGCCACATTTAACACGCCGTTCCACCTCCCGGGCGGTATTCCCCTCCATGGAAATCCTCTGCCCAAGATATACAAAGCTGTCCACAATCTCTAAATCCCTTCCTAAAACTGAAATTCTTCTGTCCTGAGCGAAGTTATTGAACATAACCTGACTCTTTTTCAGGTTTATTTTCAAGCCAAATGGTTCGCCAGCACTTTGCAGTTCTTGTATGCGTCTTTGCAGCTCCTCTGGGTCTTGTGAAATGAGAATAATATCATCTGCAAATCTAAGATGGTTTAAGTTTGCACCATTGATCTTTACCCCATCCTGTTCCCAATCCAGTTTACGGAATACTTCTTCAAGGCCAGCCGAGAAAAGAATAGGCGATATTGCGTCACCCTGCCGTACACCTCGTTCTATATTAATTCCCACTTCAAGATCATCAAGGTGAATTGTGGCTGTAGCTCCATCATATATCGATTCTAATAGGTTTACATAGGCTCTCTCTACACCTTGGCTAAGCAGTGCATCCATTATCGCATGCTTTGAGATGGAATCAAATGCTTTTTCGTAGTCGATAAAAGCCAAGCACAGTGGCATGGTGTATTCGTTGTGCCTTTCTATGACCTGCTGTACAACCTGGATGTGATCCATTGTCAAGGACCAAGGCAATCCTAGAGTGGATACCGCTTGATCGCAAACGTCCGCGAAGAAGACCGAAAGCACGATGGACTGATGACATCGTTAAGTATATTGGACCCGAGTGGCAGAGGAAAGCCCAGGACCGTGAAGGTTGGAAGCATGCTGAAGAGGCCTTCATCCTGCAGTGGATCGATATGGGCTGATGATGATGATGATGATGATATATATATATAGCTGGCACACTATTTCTCTGATCTCCTCAATTGCCCCGAAAGCGACACAAGATTCTCCAAGGAAAATTGTGTCTATACCCACCCAGAATCACCACCACCAACGCAGGAAGAGATTCACAGGCACATACAAAAACTGAAGAATATCAGGACATCCGGTGAAGATGGTATCACCGCGGAACTCTTGAAAAACCTCGGACCAAACTTACTGCGGGAACTCAGGCAAATTATCACGAACATCTGGCAAACAAAAAAATTACCAGATGAATGGAAATGTGCTCTTATACACCCGAGGCACAAAAAAGGAGACAGAACAGATGTGAACAACTACAGAGGAATCTCCTTACTACAACTTACAAAACTTACTCAATCTCACTTACACATATCACTTACAAAATCTTCTCAGCATGCTTTCTCTAGAGAACACAGGAACAACTAGAACACAAAATTGGCGAGTACCAGGCAGGCTTTCGCCCTGGTCGCTCATGCACTGAACAAATATTTAACTTAAAAACAATATTGAAATACAAAGCTATCAGGAATATACGTCTCAATCATCTGCACGTTCGTTAACTTCAAGAAAGCATACGACTCCATTGACCGAAAATCTCTGTTCAACATCCTAGAAGAACAAGAACTCGACCCCAAAACACTACGATTGATCAAGCAGACACTGACCAACACAATCTCTAAAGTGAAATTTATGGGAGAATTTTCCGAACCCTTCCTGATTAAAACCGGAGTACGCCAAGCAGATGGGTTATCCCCACTCCTCTTCAACCTGGTCCTGGACAAAGTCATAAGGGAATGGGAAAAGGAACTAAAAAATCAAGGACACTGGAAACCAATACGGCTCGGACGAATCAAGGACAACATAGAAATGTCATGCCTAGCCTTCGCAGACGACCTAGCCATACTCGCAGACAATGAAAAAACGGCAACCAAACAAATCGAAGTCCTCAAGGAATGGGCAGAGAAAGTTGGCCTACAAATCTCCTTTTAAAAATCCGAATTTTTCTGCTCAAAATTAGATGTCCAAAATTTAAACACCAAATACGGCAAAATAAATAGGGTCACTCACTTCAAATACCTGGGCGAGATCCTCGAACCCACAGGTGGAGAGAAGATAGCATAGAAGACTCGATTACAGAAGATGAAGAGGGCATACGGCAAGACACACAATATCTACAATAAGAAATGCCTATCCACACACGCAAAAGTAAGACACTACAACACAGTAATCAAACCATAGGTACTATACGCAAGCGAGACACTTACACCCCATACAAAAAGCGGCATAGAAAACATACTAAAAGAAGAGCGCAAAATTATGAGGAAAATTCTCGGCCCAAAACTGACAGAGGAAGGATACAGACTACATTCTAGAAAGACCACAGAGAGAATGTCTAACGTAGCGGCGGACATAAAAAAAGAAGCTTGTAATTCTATGGACATATCAGTAGAGTCCCACCGACAAGACTCACCAACAGAATTCTTACGTACATACAAGGAGTCAAGTCAACAGTACCATGGATCGCACAAGTCAGAGCTGATCTGGGAAAGGCATAAATGGGTCCGACAGAGATTGAGGAGAGAAGAACGTACAGACACAAAATAATATTTGGAACGTTGCATCAAAGAGCGAAGTTTCGAGGAGATCAGGAACAAAGTGGACAGAGGAGAGAAAGAGAATCCACGGAGAAAAGATGAGAGAGGTGTGGAGGATTAGAAAGAACACTCGACCGGGTCTATACGCACCTAATATTAATAATAATAATAATATATAGAGGGGAATATGGGGGGGGGGGAGATGGGAATTTATCAGGGAGATTCCCTTTCTCCAATTTGGTTCTGTCTAGCATTGAACCCTTTGTACACACACTACTCAACAACAACAATATTGGATATAAACTTAACATGAGGAATCCAAGAAAGCTCTCTCATCTACTATATATGGATGACCTTAAATTATATGGAGAAACTAGAGAAAAATTAAACTCATTGATAAAAACGGTTGAAACATTCAGTAGGGATATCAGAATGTCATTCGGACTGGACAAATGCTCTACCATTAGTATACAGAAGGGAAAGGTTCAGAGTCAACATTCAACACTTTGTAACATACAACAACTAGCACTAGAAGAATCCTACAAATATTTAGGAATACCCCAAAAGCATAAACTTGATCATAACCAGTTAAAGAAGGACTTTTCCACTCTATCCCAAAAGAGACTTACAAAACTTTTAAACACCAAACTGAACGGAGGAAACCTTATTAGAGCGATCAACGGTTGGGCGGTGCCAGCTCTGACATATTCTTTTGGCATAGTTAAATGGTCAGAAACTGACCTTGATAAATTTGATAGGTTGACGCGCCGAACATTGACAAAATTCCGAAGCCTGCATCCACACTCATCTACGAAAAGACTATACATCCCAAGAAAATTGGGGGGTAGAGGCCTTATAAACGTAAAAAATCTCTGTCTCAATCAAGAAAATAGAATGAGAAAACACTTCCTTGACTCAAACAGTACGTTAATGAAATTGGTTGCAAATGAGAATCGGGGTTTCACCCCACTGAACCTAAATAAACAAAATCGTATTGATAGCAGAACAACACTCACGGACTGCGTTCGAACATGCGTTCGAACATTGCACGGAAGGTTTCCTAAGTCACTCGAAGATGATACCATTGACGAACAATTGTCTCTGAAGTGGCTGACCGATGGACTCTTGTACCCAGAAACAGAAGGTTTCGCGATATCTATTCAAGATAGGGTAACAAGAACAAAAAACTATGAAAAGCACATACTGCATTTAAACGTAGTCGATAAGTGCAGGAAATGCGGTACTTTGGGGGAAACTATTGAGCACCTTATTGGCGGTTGCCCGGCCCTTGCTCCTAATGCTTATTTAGGACGGCATAATCAGCTGGCAAAAATTATACATCAACAAATTGCAAAAAAATTCTCGCTATTAGAAGCGCTCCTGTACTTGAATCGTCCGATACCATTCTTTACTGGGACAGACCAATCACTACTGATCGAACGGTTGATTATAACAGGCACGATATTGTTCTAATCAACAAAAAGGACGAGAGGGCTTTTATAATTGACATCGCAGTGCCACTATATCACAACATTAGAAAAACTGAGATAGAAAAATCCACAAAGTAAATCTGGCATACGACTTGAAGAACCAGTGGAAACTGACTAAAGTAGATGTAGTGCCCTTCGTTATATCCGCCGAAGGCCTGATAAGTAAGAGATTTTCAAAGAACCTCGAGAGCCTCGGTATCTCGAGATCAATTGCCATAGTGGGACAGCGTGCCGTGCTCTTGCAGACGTGTCACATTGTTCGTAAGATATTATGCTAGGGTGAGAGGAGCTGAATTGCTTTTTCATCTTGGCATTGGAATATCGGCCAGCATGAGCTGAGATTCTACAGTAAGGATGAGCAGAACATATGACATGACATACGGAAGTGAAACCTGGACACTCACATCGCAATCAATTCAAAAACTTCGAGTGGCACAGAGGGGAAACAAAAGTATGTGACATCATTGGAATAGTAAAACAATTGAAATGGAGATGGGCAGGCCATATAGCGAGGTGAGGGGATGACAGATGGACCAGGGCAATCCTGTGGTGGATACCGCTTGATCGCAAACGTCCGCAAAGAAGACCGAAAGCACGATGGATTGATGACATCGTTAAGTATATTGGACCCGAGTGGCAGAGGAAAGCCCAGGACCGTGAAAGTTGGATACATGCTGAAGAGGCCTTCATCCTGATGATGATCCTTCATGATGATATATATATATATATATATATATATATATATATATATATATATATATATATATATATATATATATTTGAGATTTCTTAACGAAATTTTGTACACAAGCATCAGGAAATATTTGTCACTTTTTGGGTATATTTTCATTTTTTTTTCTTATCTCATATTTGAAATCCAAGATTAACACTTGACAAATGACAACCGTAGTTGAATTTGGCATTGTTGGAAGGAACATGTTTTTCTGAATTCGACGAGGCAAACATTGTATAGTGTTTTTTTTAAATAGATTTTAAAAAATATCTATAAGGTGGTTCGGTCTGTTTTAGGGTAAATATATTTTTCATTTAAGTATTTGATTACACTTGACAACTGTTAACGTCAATTTATGAATTTCAAATTTCTTTCAATATTCATAAGAAATTAATGTGTATTTAACTCAAAGAGAAAGAATTGAAATACTAACATTTGTTGGATACGATGACAGAAAACGCACTTATGCTTTTTTGCAAGTTTGTCGAGTATTTAATGAAATACATCCGAATAAAAACATCCCTAAGTCAACAGTGGAATGGAAACGGTGGAATGAAAACGGTGGAATGATTCAAAATTCGTTGAATGATTAAAAAAAGTGTTTTATTTGTCAGACCGGGGATTTATTTGCCGATGTGTTACAATAACATATATTTTTCATATTGTTATATATTTTTTATTCTCCGGTATATTTCAACTTGTGCTTTGAGAACTGTAATTTGAAATATTGAAGAGGATTGTAAGAAAATACGTAGTTACGGAGAATGTAGTGTGTTCGACACGAATAACGTTAATGACTCCAATTACCTAATGAAGTAAAATATAACCCTTGTTGGATTTGGATATGTAATAATTGTAAACCTAAGTTATATCGATACATGATCGATAAAACATGTAAGAGATATCAGTGTAGGTGTTTGGTCGTTATTGAAAAAAAAAAATAGAGTGGTCCATCTGGATACAATGGGTAAAAATAGATAGAGATGATACATTCTGCTTTAATAATACGTATTTCGGTTAATAGGGTCGATTTTGCTAAGAGATGGCGTTACTAATACATTTGTTGATATAGACTAATGACTTGTATGACCTTTTGAAAGATAAACATACACCATCAAAAGCCATTTCATTACTAATTGTCATTGTACCAAGAACATAATTTTTCATAGCTTTGAATATGTCGAATTATATACCAGAAAAAGATGTTTTGCGGAGATGTTAAATAATCTTCTTTCATTTGAAGAAAACGGCTGTTGAAAGTTATCGATTGCTGGTTGAAGCTTATTGTGAATATGCCCTAACCCAAATTGAATGTTGCACGCGCATTGGGAAAGATCTAGAAGGAACGAGACATTGAAAGGCGAAAAACCACTTGCAAAATTTTGTTTGCCAAACAGAAAAGAAAATGTTTTTTGCATAGAGTTGTGACAGGCGATCAATAATGGATCTATTTTGATAATTCAAAGCGCAAAAAATTATGAGTAGACCCAGGCCAGCCATCAATATCATAACCAGCGCTTAATATGCATGGAAAGAAGGCTTGGCTGTGTATTTGGTGGGATAATAGGGGAGATGTGTATTACGAACTGCTGAAACCTGATCAATTAGATACTGGTGATCGATACCGATAACAATTGATAAAATTGAAACAAGCATTGAACGAAAAACGACCATAATACGCCCAAAGATACAATAAATTCATTTTTTCAACATGAAAATGCTCGGCCCCATGTTGCAAAATGTGAAAAAAACTATTTGAAAAGCGTTAAATGAGACGGCCTACCCCAACCGCCGTATTCACCGTACTTCGCCCCCTCAGAGTACCACTTATTTCGATCGATGCAGCACGGACTTTCAGAACTACACTTATATAGTTGAACCGGTTTCTTCAAACTTCTTAACCCATTTCCTGATGAGAGGAGGAACACTTGGCGCATCTTTAATGTTCACATAGGCCGATGACTGCAGAAGTTTATCTGCGCTGCAGTCGCCGAATATTTGTTTTTGTAACATTCTTACAGACACAACTCACGGTTTGCTTCTGAAAAACGCTTCATACCGGCTATCTTTTCCACTTTAGTATTAATAAAATTTTCAATGCCAAATAATGTAGTGAAGGATTTTTTCCACTAAGATATACCAAAATGAAATTAAGAAACCTATAAGAGATATAAGTGAGATGATAAACATCCATCATTCTTTTAAATATTTAAAACTGGAATAAATTATAACCGATTTAAATCCAGAACTATTCTTTATACATGAAAACCATTACGCTAAAAGGATCTCCACAAAGAAATCCAACAAAAAGTTTGAAATTTTTCGAATCCGTTCCGGCTGAGCTGAAATATCCACTTTGAGAGATAAAAATGCAAAGTATACGACAAATGAAAACTGACAAAGAGCCTTTACCAACAGGGGCTAATAAATCTAGTTTCAAAAATTTCGTTTCATAATAGAAAGCCAAGCTGGCGAGATGAATGGATTCCGCATCGAGTAAAATAATATTCGCGAGGTCTGAAGCATACACAAAGATGCACACGTAAATGGATATACCTGTCATTAAACCTTTTATATATATATATATATATATATATATATATATATATATATATATATATATATATATATATATATATATATATATATATATATATATATATATATATATATATATATTCGATTATAACGTATCTGTCGAGACATTTAAAATCGAGGAATTGAGTTAAAAAGAAATAAGAAAATATTTAACCAATTTTTTACTTTTTCATACGTTTACAAGAAACATGAAAAAAATATGTGGCAAATATGATAATGATTTTGTTTTTTCAACTTAAAAACACGAGAGTAGAGAGGAAAGTCAGATGCTTTTTATTAAAATATTGTCTTTTTTATTCGAAAATCAATTTATTTTACAAGGTGTTCTCCTTTTAGCTTTATATACAAAATGACACAAAAAAACGGGAACTTTTTAACAATCCAATAAAACCAAGAGTGATGGAAGAAAAACATTTTATTCATAGTAATTAAAACCTTAAAATTTGCCATTTAAGTAACATTAATGAAATGTATCATTTTTAAAAAATTGCGTCCTTTAGAAGCCGTTCTCCTGTACCCTTCCTGTTTCCTTCAGTTGTTGCACTATTTGCAGCTGGTATGGACGAAACTTCAAATCTAAATAAAGAATTCTGCGAACACCCTCCCGGTACATTTCAACCGTAGCTGCTTGTTTACGAATTGAACACCGTGGGCTCCGTAAGACAGAGTACAACATCAATGTTCTGTGGAGTAGGAGCACTTCTTGATCGTCCTGTTGGTTTCTTCTTTAAGGCAAATCCAGTCTCTTCAAAGTTATCAATCCAATTTTTGTTGTTTGTTTTACACCATAATGCTCTAGGTTATAAAAACGTCGAAACTCCCTCAAGCGCAGCTTCCAAACTATGACTGTTTTTATAGAACATTTTTATGGCTAACGTACGCTGTTGTCCATTTCACTGAACCATGGTTACCAAAATGGCAAAGCGTTTACTTCCTCAAGGTCACTGTCCGATAGTACTGCCACCTGCTCATGGCTGCCACTACGCATTTCAAAAATTCCCATTATTCTGTGTAGTGTTATAGCAGACGAATGAGTCGATGCAATGTGCAGGTGAGGTAGCATTTTGTTCTTCGTGAGCACGTTTGCTATAAAACCCATTATTTTGACGCAAGTGCAATCAACCGTAGATAGCTCTTGAGGGAAACTTGCAAAAATAATTTAGACCTCTTAGAAGCCATCAGACCTGATTTCGAACTGCCGATTTTCTATCGGATTTTACACTGTTGACTATCGAATTTTCGCAATAAACAAGTAGAGTATCCGTCAAGCATTCATAATTTTCTGAAATATTGAGAATCATAAAAGTTCGATCGATATAAATATAGCACAATTGCTTATATTAAAGCACTCCTCCCCTAAAAGGATATCAAAACGAAAACCCAACAAAGAGCGATTTAAAATTTTCGAACGCATCCTAGCTGAGCTGAAATATCCTCCTTTAGAGATAAAAATACGAAGTATACAGGAAATGAAAACTGTGAAAGAACCTTTACCAACAGAGGTTTATAAATCTAGTTTAAAAAATTCCCGTGTTGAAAGGCAACCTGGCAAAATGAACGGATCCCGCATCAGGTAAAGTAATATTCGCGAGGTTCGAGGCGTACACAAGAATACGCACATCACTGATACACTCGTTATTAAATATCCTTTTACTGCAATGAGATTGACGAAACTTTTTATAATGGCTTTATCAATTTTTGTTTTTTAGCTTAAAAATATACATGTTTCTACGAGGTGTGTCAATAAAATAGTTACATTGCTGCGTAAAATTATTGGCGTAGCGTTCAATCTGGCAACACAGACAGACTAACATCTGATGCATCTTCAGTCGAGTTTAAACTCTCTCGAATCATTTTCGTGAAACGAATTTTTCTCGTGTATTTTGAAAACGTGCAACAACAATTTGGAGCAACGTTGTGCTCTGAAGATTTATTTTAGACTTGGACACACACCTTGTGGAAAATTTTGCAGAATTTCAACAGGCCTGTGGAAACAGTATTTTGTTAAGAGGCCAGGTTTTCTGGTGATTTGAGGAATTCTCAGGAGGCCCAGATTCCATTGAAGATGAACATAGAAGGGGAATGCCTTCAACTGCAAGAAGTAATGAAAATGTCCACATAATCCTCGATCTTGTGTGTTTTGATAGTCGGTTGATGGTCAGAATAATCGGGGAAAAGTTGAACTTGACTCACAGAACCGTTCACCAGATTTTGATCAATGAATTGGGGAGTTAAGACAATCTGCGCCAGAAAGGGGGATCGAAAAACATTTTGCAGATCCAAAGGGCACCTTTTGGGGGAGATTGGAAAAGGCCTTAATTTTT
Organism: Cosmopolites sordidus; assembly: GCA_031761425.1. Lineage (NCBI taxonomy): Eukaryota > Metazoa > Arthropoda > Insecta > Coleoptera > Curculionidae > Cosmopolites > Cosmopolites sordidus. The sequence continues at coordinate 108,379 of JARFXV010000553.1, read as the reverse complement.
CCTGAACGTGTCATTACTAGTAACGAATTTCGGATGTTTGAACACGACCCAGAAATGAAGCGACTGAGCTAAGAACGGTACACTTTAATCTCTCCACGCCCAATTAAAAATAAATATATGCGTCAAGGCCAACTGATTAACCAGAATTTTTACCAAGAAGTTCTTGAAGGACGTCGACAATATCGAACATCAAGAAAACCTTATTGCTGTACGAAGGCAATCTCCTTGCTACACAGCGATTTGAATTAACTAGTTTTTGGCCAGTTAAAACATCATTGTGGTTCCACAGCCCCCCTATTTACCAGACTTAAGTCCTTGTGATTTTTTATTTTCCCAATTTGAAAATACACCTGAAAAGACCCCGTTTTGAGACATTGAGACCAGCCGAAGGCAATTTCAGTATCTGAATTCCAGCACTGCTATGATGAGTGGACACACCCTCTTCAGGGCGGTGACGCTTCCCCAGGCAACCATTTTGAATGAGACAATGTAGAATTGTAATTTCAATTGAATTGGACTTTTTCCTCGGAAGGTATAAAAAATTACAGCTACAAACAGTACAGGTACAAACATATTCATTGTGGTATCTAAAGTAATGTTAAAAGTATATTTTCAAAATGGAATTAACAGAAGCTAATGTATGTATTGGTATGTATGTATTGTCCGTGATCTAAAATGATGGTTGGCATGTCGCAATTTGCCTTTTTTCAATGTAATACAATCGTTATAGGGCCGGTTCTACAATGCAAGAATATACCAGGTATAAGCTATACTCGCAAAAAATTTGAAACGCCCGTTCTATACAACGGGCGTAATGGGGGTTTATTCCAACTATAGCTTATACCTGGTATATTCTTGCATTGTAGAACCGGCCCTTAGACGAGAGATTAGTTGTTGATAATATTTTTTATTAACAGGATGTTATACTGTCACGAGTATTTCAATATTTTGCATCAATTTTGTTATTTATGTTTTTTTTTCTTTTTAAGAGTTGAAGAACGTATCGCAAATGGTAGAATTGATAATGGTAAATGTTGACAAGAGAAACAACGCATGAAATCACTATATCTACCTATACAAAATCCAGTATCTTGTACGTTTCCTTTTAAAATTGGCCTGTTTGTTGATTATCCCGACTTATTTCGCTTACTTTTAGCTATGGAATAATATATAACTATGCAATAATATATATACTACTGGCCCTGTTGATATAAGTACAATTGTTAATCATTCTCAGTCTGATGATGAACTACTTCCTAACTGTGGAAATTCAAAAGCACTTGAAAGGGGAAAGCGGTATTGTTTGAGTGATTTTGTTTTAAACCTGGAAGACCATTCTAATGATGATTTATATTATTTAAGAGCAAACGGCAAATCTTCTTTCCGAGCAAGTGTTATCTATAAAATTAATATAGCTGTCGATTATAGAAGTAGCAATGTTATGGATGCCCTATGCGAATGTCCAGCATCTGCTTCAAAAAAATGTTCTCCATATTGTTGCTTTATTATACAAACTCGAAGAGTATACAAAACGATACAGTGATGATGCTCTGACATGTACTTTAAAATTAAAAAAATGGAACGAGGGTAAAAAATCATACAATAATCCCGGTACTTTTGAAGTACCTGCTTCTTTTTTATATCATGGGGTAATTTAAATTATTTATACCTGACTTTGGACTGGACCATGTAGGAATTACCACAAGACAGTAAAGGGGGTATTTCCACAGTATTCTACGAACCTTTAAGAGCAGTTTTATTATTTTCTATAGTTTAGTTAGTTTATGTCTCGTTTATAGTATAGTCAAGTAGATCAATTCTTTTATTAGAACCTTTGGTGTGAAACATTAAACTTGAAGAGATTTACCACTAAACACCAAAACACTTTTTTGAACTGCTCGACGCACGTTTCGCTAACCATGTTAGCATCATCAGGAGATGATTTAATCTAATTCTAAAACTAAACTATGTTCTATTTATATGAAAACCATACCTAACGAAGCGTGTTAAAATCATGAACCCTGAAGTGTACTAAGCCTTTCATTAATAATTGAAAAAGTTGACTGAAAGGAATCGGTCCTTTATATCGATTCGTGATTTTATAACATTTTTCTATTTGAATGCTTTCATATGCATCTAAAGCCCTATTATTATTAACACTTTTAATTAGTCTTAAAGTACTAATATCTATATTGTGGTCATGTTCGATTGCATGCTGGGCAACACAAGATTTTTCATTTCTCCCCTATCTAATGTGGGCAATATGTTCTTTATATCTTATCAATATGAATGTTTTTGTTTGCCCAATATACATTCGATCACTGTCTTGACAACTAATTTCGTAAATCCCCGACTTTTCATGCTGCTCTACTCTATCCTTTGGATTACCCAGAACTTTCTTAATTTATTATATGGCTTGTACACAACCTTGATATCCACTTTTTTCAAAATTTTGTCTAGTCCTCTTGTCAACTGGGCATCAAAATGGTATTACCATGAATTTCTTTGTGTTCTGATCCTTTTAAAAAGTCGAAGATTCTTTCAATAATTTTCTGAACTTATGTTTTCTAATTAATTTATCTACAATGTTCTTATTATAACCATTCACTTCAGATACCTCCTTAATTAATTTTAATTCTATGTTATAATTATCTTTATTTAAAGGAAAATTAATTAATCTATTTACCATAAAATTTAAACTAGCCATCTTATTTTGGAAGCTATGATTTGAATCATTTGGAATGTATCTCGAAGTGGTGGTGGTTTTTCTGAAAATATCAAAATCTAACCTATTTTTATTATTTCTACTGACTAACACGTCCAGAAATGGTAAACTATCGTTGTTTTCGAGTTCATGCGTGAATATTTATATTTTCGGATTTACTATTTAGGTTCTTATAATAAAATCATCTAAATTTTCATTTTTCGAATCAAAAATGGTAAAAATGTCATGCACATATCTTAACCATACCTTTGAAAAGTAACTGAATTCATATTTTGCCTCGGTTTCAAATTTACTCATAAATAAGTTGGCAAAGAACGTTGACAGAGGATTGCCCATTGCCGTTCCTTCTTGTTGTTCATAAAACCCGTTATTAAGCTGAAAACAATTTTGCTTCATACATAATCTTGTTAAGGAGATGTACTCAGAAACAATCTGGTTATTAAAACCGTTTAACTTGAGTAACTCTATGAAACGTCAAAGGAAACCAAAACCTCACCTTCCTGTAGATGTGTATTTTTTACTTTTTCTATGAATTTGGTTGAATTTATCACAGAACAGGAAGGTAGTTGGTTTGGTAGATTTTCAAATTCCTTTGTTATAATAGAACATAGTTTAGTTTTAGAATTAGATTAAATCATTTCCTGATGATGCTAACATGGTTAGCGAAACGTGCGTTGAGCAGTTCAAAAAAGTGTTTTGTGGTTTAGTGGTAAATCTCTTCAAGTTTGCAGTCAAGTGTTTAAATCGATTTTATATAAAATGGCAAGTTCTAGCCGTCGATTTTGCAAACATCCCGCGGATAAGTTGTGTTATATATGCGAACAATTTTTTGTGTCTATGGGACAGTAGGAGTGACAGCTCGTGGGTTTTTAAAGTGGGAAGGCATAGAAGAAAATAGTGATACTGAATTTTTTTTTTGCTTTTCCTTTCCTCCTTTTTACTTTTCGTGCTATTGAAACCCTATACAGGACGTGAACCAGAAAAATGAGTTAAAGGAAAGAAACTGAACGGAAATAAATCATGGTGTTTTGCCCTGAAAAAATATTTACTGTGATAAATGATGGAGGGGCGGTGCCCCAACACCCCCCTTCACGAGCCACCACTGGACAGTAGGGCAACAAAACAACATTATAGAAAGAAAGATTAGCCTCATAAAACTTATTCTGAATCTGGTACTTGAAATCTTACTTATTTGGAATCTAGTACAAAAATAAAATGTACCCCTCTTAACCCAAAAAGGTGCTTCTTCCGCCTTTCGATATTAAGCTTGGACTAATGAAAAACTTTGTCAAAGCCTGAATAAAGAAGATAATGGTTTCAAGTATCTAAGAAAAAGGTCCTCAGTTAAGTGATGCAAATCTAAAAGACGACATATTTATTGAACCTCAAATACAGAAGCTTTTTCTTCTGTTTCTTCTTTCTTCTTTTCCTTCTTTCTTTCAAGAAAAATTAAATGAAAATGAATTGGCAGCTCGGAATTGTTTTGTAAGTGTAGTGAAAAAAATTCTGGGCAACAAGAAAGATGAAAACTATAAAAACCTCATAGATGAACCCTTGAAAGCCTATGAAATACTAGGGTCTCGCATGCCCTTAAAAATGCATTTTTTACACTCCCATTTGGATTTTTTTCCGGAAAATTTGAGTGCAGTAAGCGACGAACATGCAGAGTGGTTTCACCAGGAGACATCACCTGGTATCTTGGGGGACGTTGGAACTCATTTCTGTTGGGAGACTACTGCTGCTTTTTAAAAAGAGATGATGCTACAGAACACAAATGGAAAAAGTGAAAGTTTTTGTCGCTGTATGACATCTCGTGTCATATATTTTTTAGTCACATAATCCTCAATAATGTATTTGCATAGGTTTAACGCATTTTACATGTTATAGTAATATACATATATATGCTATAGAACATATATAGAACAAATGCTATAGAATCGATGAAAAACGGCAAGGCTCCAGGAAAAGACCGTGTAACTGTCGAAATGCTAAAAGTTGGTGGTCGCACGTTACATAAAACACTGGCCAAATTACACTCAAAATGACTCAAAGAACAAAAAGTACCTGACTTATGGAAAAAGAAGTGATCCTTTTACATAAAAAAGGAGCACAGGAAGATTTAAAGCACTACCATCCAATAAGCCTCCTATCAGTGATGTACAAAGTTTTCACTAAGATAATTTCTAAAAGAATATTAAAAAAACTGAATGACGCACAACCAAGAGAACAAGCAGGATACAGAAGTGGATTTAGTGCAATGGATCACATCCAGGTTACACAGCAGGGCATAGAAAGGCACAACGAATACACCATGCCACTGTGCTTGGCTTTTATCGACTACGAAAAAGCATTTGACTCCATCTCAAAGCATGCGGTAATGGATGCACTGTTTAGCCAAGGTGTAGATAAAGCATATGTAAACCTATTAGGATCGATATATGATGGAGCTACAGTCACAATTCACCTTGATGATCTTGAAATGGGAATTAATGTAGAACGAGGCGTACGGCAGGGTGACGCAATATCACCTATTCTTTTCTCGACTGGTCTTGAAGAAGTTTTCTGTAAACTGACTCCATCATCACCATCTTAGATGTGCATATGATATCTTTCTCTTTTCACAAGACCCAAAGGAGCTGCAAAGACGCATACAAGAGCTGCAAAGGGCTGGCGAACCATTTGACTTGAAAATAAACCTGAAGAGGAGTCAGGGTATGTTCAATAACTTCGCTCAGGACAGAAGAATTTCAGTTTTAGGAAGGGATTTGGAGATTGTGGACAGCTTTATATATCTTGGGTAGAGGATTTCAATGGAGGGGAATACCGCCCGGGAGGTGGAATGGCGTGTTAAACGTGGCTGGCAAGCTCAACATAATGTTAAAGAGCAGACTCCCACTTTGCCTGAAAAGAAAAGCCTTCAATTAGTGCGTTCTACCCGTTATAACATACGGAAGTGAAACCTGGACACTCACATCGCAATCAATTTAACAACTTCGAGTAGCACAGAGGGGAATGGAAAGATGCATGCTTGGCATTACAAGACGAGACAGAAAGTCCTGCGCATGGATCAGGGAACTAAGGAAAGTCTGTGACATCATTGGAAGAGTAAAGCAGTTAAATGGAGATGGGCAGGCCATATAGCGAGGCGATGGGACGACACATGGACCAAGGCAATCCTGGAGTGGATATCGCTTGATCCCAAACGTCCGTGAAGAAGACCGAAAGCACGATGGATTGATGGCATCGTTAAGTATATTGGACCCGAGTGGCAGAGGAAAGCCCAGGACCGTGAAAGTTGGAAGCATGCTGAAGAGGCCTTCATCCTGCACTGGATCGACACGGGCTGATGATGATGATAATGATCCGATGAATGCTTTGCACCGATTGAGCTCAAATTTTGACACAATATACAATCCGCTTCAATGATTGTTTTTATCTATTTTTCGTGTCAGTAACATACCCGCGATCGCGAGGAAACAGCTTTTTTTACGGTCAGCTGTGTAACAGCAACCGCGTCATCTGCGGGAAGCGAGGGGAACACTCGCCATACCCAACGGAATTTTTTAACTCACTTGATCTGCCAGGGATACCACCACACATATTAAAATTGAAAATAGGTGTGCCAATTATCATGTTGCGGAATAGTAATCAGCCAAAAGTGCGGCACGCGACTCGCAGTTAAGAAACTGATTAATAACGTAGTGGAAACAACGCTTTTAACGGGGCCTTTCAAAGGTGAAGATGTCCTCATTCCTCGAATTCCCTTGATCCCGATCGATACACCATTTCAATTTAAAATACTACAATTATCAATTCGATTGGCGTTCGCAATCACAATCAATAGAGATCAAGGTCAATTTTTAGAATTGTGTTGTTTTTAGATTTAGATGCGGATTGCTTCTCACATGGACAACTGTATGTTGCGTGTTCCCGTGTCGGCAATCCAGATAACCTTTATATCTACACAGACAATGGAAAAAAAATTATCGTATACCCAATTATATACAAGTATTGCAAAATTAAACTTATATGAAACATATGCTTTGTTTTGTTACTCATATATCATCCATGCAACCACAATGCCACAGCGACGCGTGGCAGGGTACAGCTAGTAATAAATAAATATTAGATTGTAAAAATGTCGGCTTCTTTTTTCCCCACCACCGACTCTCTGTAACAAAAAAATTGCTTAGCTTATCATTTTCGGATTTAGGACTACAAAATACTTAATATACACCCATTTCCATCAATGTTACATCAAAAAAGTTTAAATTTGTTGACCTGTGACAACTAACCTCTCGACTAAAACGCTTTTAATACCGCAAACAGGCAAATTGCGACATGCTAACCATCGTTTTAGAGCTCAGAACACTTCGCTTTAGATTGCTTTTTAGATTGCTTAGAACACCGGGCACATTCCATTTTGAAAATGTACTTTTAACATTAATTTAGATAGCACAATGAAAATGTTTGTACCCCCTACCCGTGTTGCCTTTAGCGGTATTTTTTCGTACCTTCCGACGAAAAAGGCTAATAGAAAAATAGATTTTTTCAACCTCATACTTTGTTTACACGCCTCGTATGATAAGAAAAGCACGCAACCTGATGAAAATGGGATATTTCAGAAAGATTTCGTTCCTTTCCGTTCGACAAAATTTGCTTAGACTTTATGCAAAATTAATTTTCCTCGTTACATACCGTATACATTATGGCATCGTTCCAGAGAAATTAAACAACCTCCAGGATGATAAACAGATGTAATAGAGGAGAATGTTAGTTATATCATATATAACTATTATATCGTTTCAAAAATGGGTTATAGTAGAGAACAAAATTTGCAACAGTATGAAAAATGTTTTCGGGTTTTCATGGATAAATTTTGCAATTTTTTAAATCCATCGTGACATTAGTATGATAAAAAAATTGGTGCCCTATATCTTGGCAATGTATCCCAGGCGATATCTATATATGCTGTACACTGAAACATAACCTTTAGAGTATATTCTTCTTCTTTCTTCTTCTTCTTCTCCTTCGCATTCTTCTTTACATAAGAGTAGTGACCTATGGAAACTCATTCCGTTCGCTTGTTATCCGGACTACTTCTCGCCATCGTTCTCTATTTCTGGCTTCCTTGGTTGCACATTGCAGAGACGTACCATTGGAGAGTTGTACCAAAAAATCTTAGTATATATTCATGAATAATTGGGTGACCGTTATTTTCCAAATTGACTTTTTTCACTTGGGTACCATATAAATAATTTCTTTATAGCCTAAAACCCTATATGCTGTTATACCCTGCCTAGATGACGATACTTTTCCAATTCATTTAACATGGAATTTTTACACCTTTTAGAGCTTAATTGTTTTCTCGCTAATATTGATTATCTTACTAAATATTCTTCATTCTGCTTCTGTGGTGATCCTTTTAGGTGGATAAGTTTATATAGGAGTCAAAATTGTATTTTATAAATTTTAGTTTTGTGTCTTTTTTTTAATAAGTATAGTGATGCTTGTATGCCAATCTGTATATATGTTGGACGTTCTAATTATTTTCGTGAACATTTCATTTATTTACCAGCTATTCGCTATCGTTCACTCTGTGTCATACGAAATTGTCTTTGTTTTCCACACTCCAGACGCTTTTTATACCTGCTTTTGAGACAGCAAAGGTTTAAAGGTCGTGGGATGATATTTCACGTTTGCCTCTTGTAAACCCCGTTGAATTGGGTCTATACTCACATCTTTTCTCCTTTCAGCCTGTTGGACGCGGACCTGACGTAGTCGTAGAGTAAAAGTTGTCTTGAATAGATTAACTATTGCTTTGTCTCGCTTTTCTGTGGTGGATTCCTTGGAGCTCCGATCGTCGTATTCATCGATGTTTTTAAACAACTCATACCTTTCGAACGGTACCACTTCGCAACGAAACTTTTTGGCTTTTTAATTGCTTTGGCAGCCGATTAAAACGATAATTTAGGTCCTTTTAGGTGTTTGCAAAGGAAAACTGCCTTAAACTTGGAATTCATTTTGGAAAAAACGCTTACACTTTGAGGTTTCGAGAGGTACTGAAATGAATCTATATTTGCGCCATAGTCCTCGGACGGTACAATTGCATCGTGAAAAAGAGACACAAATATCTCTTGTATTTTCAAAAAAAACACTACACTCTTCTAATACCTACTGTGTTTTATGAGTTCGTTAGGGATGCCGTCTGGCCCTAAAGCTTTTCGGTTTTTCAGTTTTTTTCACCTTGTGTTTAACTTCATCTTCTATGACTGTTACTCTTTCTACTGCTTCGTCATTTGTTACATTGCTTTGGTTTTCATTTCGCACTACATTATCGTAGAGATTTTTAAAATATGTTACCGATTCGTGCAATGATGCTTTTTTAATTTGGTTGAACTTGTTCGTAGGTTTTTTCTGTGTGTAACATTTTCCATTCTTTCCTCTGAACCCCATGGAGATCACAGTCCAAGTCATTTGTTTATTTTTCCCAGTATTCTCTTTTGATTTTATAATTATTGAGTTAATTCTGTTTCGTGTTTCTCTGTATTTTTCACGTATGTCTCCTGTTGGCGAGCCTTTATATCGCAAGTAACACTTATTTTTTCTTCAACCAATCTTTTTATTTCTTGTTTAAACCATGGTTTAATCTTATTTTGCGAGTTTAAATTCGTGTTTCTTGTTCGTTTTGATTCATCGATGGCCTTTTGTATAGTTCTGTTAATTTCGTACCAGTCATCTACGTTAATTCCGATTATACTTTCCGATGTTAGATTTCCTTTTAGTCTTTTCTTGTATAAATTCTTTATGCTATTGTTATTCCAAATTGTACTTTTCAATTATTGCTGCTTTTTGCTTTGGTCGCTGGTACTTTTCCATAATAAATTTGCCCATAAAATTGAAAGAACGTGTCGTAAGTGATTTCAACGCTTCAAAAGCGTTGATTTTCACATCGAAGACCGGCATAGCGGTGGAAGAGCTAACGATTTGAAAATGAAGAATTGAAGAAGAAGAAAAATTGAAAATGAAGAATAATTAGAGGCATTGCTTAATGAAGACTCGCGTCAAGTGAAGAAGAGTTGGCAAAATCATTGGAAGTGACTTCATAAGCATTTTCAAAACGCCTCAAAGACCTGAAAATGACCCAAAAGGAAATATATTGAGTGCCATACGAGTTAAAACCGAGTGATGTTGAACGCCGTTCATTTGCTTGTGAACAGTTGCTTAAAAGGCAAAAACGGAAGGGATTTCTGCATCGTATTGTGACTGGGGATGAAAAATGAGTTTATTATAATTTATTTGGTGGGACCAGCTCGGTGTAGTGTGTTATGAGCTGCTAAGACCATATGTAACAATCACAGAGGACGGATCGTTATCGATGATAAATACAGAAAGACACGATAAAGTGATTTTGCAGCATGACAATGCTCGGCCCCATGTTGCGAAAGTGGTAAAAGCATACTTGGAAATGTTGCAATGGGAAGTCCTACGTTGCTCCCTCTGACTATCACCTGTTTCGATCGATGGCACACGGCCTGGTTAACCAGCACTTATGAAGAAGTCAAAAATTAGATCGATTCCTGCATCGCTTCAAAATATGACCAGTTTTTTCAACGCGGTATTCGAATGCTGCCTGAAAGATGGGAGAAAGGAACGGCCAACGATAGGTAATAGTTTGAATCATGAATGTATATATAACCAGTTTTTTACAATAAAGCTTTGAATTTTGAAAAAAAACGGCGGGAGCAAAGTGGTTTACTTTTTATTTAAGCTGATCTTTGTAAAGAAAATATGTATTATTACATACATACGATGAGGCGGTTAATAATCCTTTTTTTTTGGAAACAAGAGTACACGTACTGCTTTTCTTCTTCAATAAAAAAAAAAAACGCGGGTGAAAACCGTTGTTTACTTGTGGAAATTTATGATGACAATGTCCCAATGCAATACGCTTGTGAGCGTTGGTTTAGACTATTCAAAAATGATGATTTCAACTTGAAAGATAAAGAGTGCCCAGGTCAACTGAAAAAATTTGAAGATGCTGAACTGCAAGCATTATTGGAAGAAGGCGACATGCAAACTCAACAACAAATGACAGAGAGATTAAATGTTGGTCGCCGAACCATTTGTGACCATCTGCATGCAATGGGAAAGATCCAGAAGGTAGGAAAATAGATGTACGGTTTTTCTGGAAGGACATCCACAAATTGCCAAAGAGATGGGAAAAGTGTACAACTAGCGATGGTGCATACTTTGAATAAACCATTTTTTACCTTTCTCCCCAATTAAATGTATTTTTTAAAGAAATAAGAAACACTGATTAACCGCCACACCTCATACAAATTACCATTACTTAAATACGTCGAATCTTAACTTCCGTAGAATGATATATCATGGAATTTGTATAAATTATTAACCAAAGTCAGTCAGTCCAGTCAAAAATCAGTCTCACACCAACAGATTCCAGAACTATTTTCGATAAAATAGAGCCATTCGGGTTATTTCAGAAATGGGGGCGATATTTAAAAATGACAATAAGATTGTAATCGATAGAAATCTAGAAATAGCTTTTATACATGGCACCGTTAGACTAAAAGAATCTTGAAAACGAAATGTAACAAAAACGTTGAAATTTTTCGAACGCATCCCGGCTGAGCTGAAATATCCACTTTGAGAGATAAAAATGCAAAGTATACGGGAAATGAAAACTGACAAAGAGCCTTTACCAACAGGGGCTAATAAATCTAGTTTTAAAAATTCCCGTCTTGAAAGCCAAGCTAGCGAGATGAACGGATCCCGCTTCGACTAAAGTAATATTCACGAGGTTTGAAGCGTACACAAGAATGCACACGTTACTGATATACCTGTTATTAAAAATCCTTTTACTTCAGATTTTTTATATAAATAGCTATATTGTAGACCTAAGCTGAACGGCGTGCAATGCATCGAGATTGACGTAGAACATTTTAATACTGCAGTATCGATTTTCGTTTCGCCTATAGTAAAGGGTGTCCCAATAGGTACTTCGGAATTTAAATTTTGTGCTGTTTTTTTAACGACTTAAATTAGAAAATTTTTATCTTGCATGTGTCATATTGAAACCAGGCAATTTAATTCTGGATCGTTTTAAGGCGAAAAAACCTGTTTTCTTTTCTTTTGTCTTTGATGAAGTAAGCTCGAAGCTCATTTCTACCTCACAGGTTATGTGAACAAGCAAAATTGTCGGATTTGGGCAAGTGAAAATACTTGAGTGATTCCAAAAAACCCTTTACATCATCTTTGAGTAACAGTATGGTGTTCATTGTGGTCTAGATGAAGTATGAAGCATTACATTGCAGTATGAAGACTACTGCAATATGTTAAGAAATTTTTTATGGCCTCGATTATACAGTGCTAGCCAAAAGTCCCCTCCCCCTTTTATCTTTTGAACGGTTATACTTAAACTAATGAAATTTGGAATGTAAAAATGACTGGACGTAAACACTTTTTCTAGTGATAGCTGATGACGAAATCATCATAGATGGCGCCACAGTGCCATTGTGACCAATAAGATTCAATGGGATCGTATGGCAAGTGACAACTCATTTGACAGGTATTTAATAGACCTATTAAACCATACTAATTTTGTTTGGGTTCAAGGTAATTTTGATACATAATATAAATAAATTTTAAAATTTCAGTTTAGCTTATAATTAATACAGATTCACCGCAGATTCAGATACAAGTTCGCCCTTACAGTAAATGTTCAAAATGTGCTCCACCTACTTGGTAAACTGTCTAAAACTGTCTAAATGTTTCAGCGGAAATTACTCTACATTTTTCAATAATGCGTTATCTTAAAAGATCTATACTGTCAGGTGTTGTAGCATATAATTTAGATTTAACCCCCACGGAAAAAAGGCAGTCAACAGAAGTGAAAACTTGAAACTTTGGAATAAGTAGCGTTTTTTTTGAATTTTTAAATTAATTATGGTATGAATAATTAAAATTTCATTATATAATTAAATTCCAAAACCAATGTTGGAAATATTCGAAAATAATTGCTTTGTTTTTGTTATTCATTTTTCCACATAAAATATTAACATATTAAGTACTCACTAAACACAATTTAATCATTGTTCAGTATACCCAAATTAAACTTTTCACGTGGTCAATTTAACTCCACTTACTGCTACACAACATGTCAGTGACGCGAATTCACAAGATTTTACCCATCCAAAAAGAATCCAACACGCACATGATACAGTCGAGTATATATAATGTATTAGTGTATATATGCGTATACTTGTACATAGGCCGCTACGCGTCGCAACCAAACATCGCAACACAGCCTGGCGCAACCAAAAATCGCTTAACACGACTAAAGAAGTTTTCACTTCAAAAACCCAAAGGTGTAAACTCCGGTGACCGAACCGGCCGTTTTATCGATCCTCGTCGCCCAATTCATCTACCAGGGTATACCTGATCCAAATAATGTCTTACTGCAACACCATAGCTTGGAGGAGTTCCATTTCAAAGTTACCAAATTCATCTGGATTGTCTTCCAGAATTTCGAGAATTAGCGGCTCAATCGCGGTCTCTAACATCTCCAGTACGCTTTACCACTTAAGTTGCTATTCAAAAATATAAGCCCAACTATGTGGTTTTCCAAAACACCCAGACATTTACTTCTTCCGGAAACTGCGTATGTTTCTCACTAAACACGTGAGGATTTGTATCACTCCAGTACTTTACATTTTAAGAGTGCACATTTTAATCGAGGTCGAAACTACTTTCGTCACTTAAGCAAATTATTTTGTTTTAGTGACTGTTTAGTGAATTTATGTTTATTTGCTTTTTAATAAACATTCATAGAAACCCAAAAATATGTTATCAAAACAGGTGTTATAACGTTTTTCAAAAGAATATTAAGTCACCTGGTCGCCTAATTCGTTCCACCTATAGCCTAAGTCGTACTTAGAATAAGACTTCGGTGAAGATATCATAAAGTATATAGAAAATACTTAATAACAAGAGATAATATTAAAAAATAAAAACTACAAATTACTCATTGGCATAACCAATGGCATCAGTTGGCATAACCATGATTCAATATATTTTATTTTTTTATTATTCTTACATGTTTTATCTGTCTTCCTTATTTTTATAGTTTTCTTTATTCCATTTTCTATTTTAACTTTTTTTTAATTCAGTACAGGCTTCTTCTTCTTATTTATATTTTCCTTATATGTTCTTCTTTTGTAGAGACTTGAAGTTAATTCTATTGTTGGCTTAGTACCTTTCTTCATTTTTTTCATAACTGTTGATGTGCAAGGGATAGGAGATAAAGTGTTTTAGTAGTAGTAGTTTAGTAATTACAATAATATTTTTCACTGACAGTGACATACTACCAAAAAAAATTATATAAGTGAGGTTTACTGTATGATTAATGTGTATTGAAATACTTAAACGTTTTTAATTGTATTCTTTAGAATACATTATACCGTTATAATTAATTTAAATAAAAATAACTGTATTGCTATACCTTCGGTAGATTTAAATTCAATAGAGTTGCCGATTCTAAAGAATACAATTAAAAACGTTTAAGTATCTCAATACACAATAATCATACAGTAAATCTCACATATATAATTTTTGTTGGTAGTATGTCACTGTCAGTGAAAAATATGATTGTCAATGTAAGTAACATTGATATATAGAAAAAATATATTTACTTACTATCCTTACATGATTATACAGGGTGTTAGGTAAACATGCGGCAAAAATTAAAGGGGTTATGGCTTGACTTATTCTAAGAATATTTTGTTGTATGATGATTTTTGAAAAACCCCTTTTTTTCGAAGATACAGGGTGAACAAAATTTACGATTAACAACATTTTATTATCAAAAAGTACATGTAAAGTTGCTCAATCTACAATAAATGTTCGAAATGACTTCCTCCAGCCTTGATACAAGCATTCAATCTTCTCGTCATTGTCTGCCGAACTCTTTCAAACACAACAGGGTCGTTTCTAATTGAGTTACACCCAGCAATTATCCGATTTCGCAAATCATCCAAATTCTTCAATGGAGTAGCGTAAACTAATGACTTCAGATATCCCCTGAAGAAGTAATCCAGGGAGTTTAAGTCCGGGGATTAAGCAGGCCATGCATGTGGCCCACTTCGACCAATCCAGCGATATCCGTATGTTGCTGTTAAAAAATCACGAGCAACCAAACTAAAATGTGGTGGTGCACCATCGTGCATAAACCACATTTCATGCCCTGTTGCCAATGGTACATCTTCCAGAAACTCAGGCAGCGTTGCTTCCAAAAAGTTGCGATACACCTCGCCAGTAAGTCTTTGTGATAGAAATACCGGTCCATTTATATAGTCACCTACAATTCCAACCCAAACATTCAACGAGAACTGATGTTGAAAACTATCTTCGCATACCTCATGCGGATTTTCATCTGCCCACACATGGTTATTACGAAAATTCCTTATTGCGTTTCTTGCGACAGTGGGTTCATCGGTGAAAAGAATTTGTGTCAGGAATAGAGGGATGCGAGGTAAAGTTTGCAATATCCATTGACATAATGCAATACGTGGAGGAAAATCAATAGGTAGTAGTGCCTGAACGCGTTGAATGTGGTATCGATACAACAAATTGTCCTTAAGAATTTTCCAAACTGTCCAGTGACTCACATTGAAAATATTCGCAATTTTTCGCGTAGAACTACCAGGCTCTTTCGCTATTATGTCCAGCACATTCTGTTCCAATTGTACCATTCTTACAGTCAGTGATCTTCCTGACCCTTCAGTTCGTTTCAATGTGCCTGTTTCACGAAGACGTCGACGAATATTTTCGAAGATTTTTCGGTCAGGGACATTACGGGCTGGAAATCGTTCACTGTACATAGCCTCTGTAGCTATGTACTGTCACTAGCTTGTAATACATTACCATCAGCAAGTCCATACATGAAGTGCATGTCAGTCATCTCGGCGTTTGTATACATTATGATAGAGGGCTTCACTTACTATTTAAGACACGTCAAACAGCCAAACGTCACTCAATCTATGTAAACAAATGCGACCGATGAAATCCACTTACTAGATAAAACAGCTGTTCCAAGTGATCGAGATCGAAAAACGAATTTTTTGTAGTTGATAAACTCATTGACGTACACCCTACTTTTACTTACATTAATGATTTCAACAAATATCGAATATGGTTGTTGCAAATTTTGTTCGCCCTATATCTTCGAAACAAAGGGGTTTTTCAAAAATCATCATAGGACAAAATATTCTTAGAATAGGACAAGGAATAACTCCTTGCATTTTTGCCGCATGTTTACCTAACACTCTGTATAGAAATTAATATAAATTATTTTCTAGATTCGTTTTGAAAACGGGAGAAGACTCCCGAAACTTTAACGTTCAAAAGCTTGTATTTATTTTAAAAAAAATTGTTCGTTAGGCAAATTAAAAAAAGGAAAAAACAAAAAAAAATTGGTGTTGTTACTTTAGGCGACGTTACAACTATTGGTGGCAATGGAACAATTGTTGGAGTTATGACTATGGGTGGTGATGTATCTCTAGCGAGTGACAATGTGATGCCTAATAATGTGGTTTTTATAGTTACATCAGCAGATTCTTGATTTAATGAATAAGAAATTTGTACACAAGCTACGAAGTCCTCTTCTTGAATGACGTTTCTGTCACATGGCAACAAACCTGTTGCTTTAAAATCATTTAGCGCTATATACATACGAATCGATCTAGGGTACGATTTATCAAGCAGGTTTGAAACGTTGTGACACTGTTTTACGACACGGCCAGGATTTGAGCGTATCCACGAAGATGCCTCTTCATTGAAACTGTTTTTCAACGATTTAAGGAACGATCTGTCCAACGGTTGTAGGCGATGTGTTGGGTAAGCAGGAAAAGGCAGCATTATTGTATCATAATCGCGAACCATCTGGATTGCTTCTAAATTTTTGATATGTGTGCTATGACTATCCAGTATAAGTAAAATTTGTTTTTGGTCACTTTTTTCTAATCTTGTACACTTAATGAAATGTTGCAACTATTCAGCAAAAAGTTCTGAAGTTATCCATCCAGTTTTCGACCACCCAAATGCTGTATTTGGCGGAGCTCCTTTTTTATAGCATCATTCAGTCTGCTGTGCTTCAATATCAACATGGGTGGCATGAATTCGCCTGCGGCATTCATCACACATATGCCTGTCATTGTTGGACCCCTTTCTCCGCTTATGATTACACCCACTTAGTGTTTACCCTTTTGAGCAATAACTTTAAAAGGTTTGTTGGATAATGCAGTTTCATCCATATTACATATTTGGTCTACAGAAAACTTGTATTTATCCATAATAATTCTTCACATTTATCAAAAAAATCATTAACACGCTCTTTATTGAACTCTTTACTTCTAGCCATCGATGTTAGTTCTGGAACACGCAAGGACAAAGTAGGATAGTCTTTCATAAATCTGTAATGCCACTTTTTGCCGTCTATTTTCTTCTCCTTTTCAGCAAGCTCGAAGGCAAGTTTCCTAAAGTCAGTAGTAATTAATCCAAAGAAACTGGACTCGAAATTTATCAAATGCTGTGCTAATTCCTCTTTCATGCCTGATGACATATCGTTAGATCTACCAAATTTTGTTGTTTTATTCAAACCTTTCAAGTGTCATGGCACTGTAAGCTTCGGTATATTATATCTTCTATATGCTTTAAATCCAATTACACCATTCCGATGTTTCAGTAAAACATCTATATCCTCCTGCTTCCAAGTATTGTACTTTCTCTTCACCATATTCATCAGCTGATGAAAAATATATTAGTAAACAAGTAAATACCTAAGTCGTACCGATACTATTAAGGAATTATCTATAGGTACGATTTAAGCGACAAGGTCTTCAAAGTTTCAAACTGAAACCACTGACATAACCTAAAAAAATTCTACCGTTTGAATATGATTAAATGTTTGCCAGAGAACGATAAAAATAGACTTGAACTTAAAAATAACTACAGGATTATAATCATTCTTTAAAAAGCTTACAATGAACCAAAAACGTTAATGAAAACTGTGAAAAAATTAACTTTTTAATTATTTTTGCTTCACGAAGCCGGCCAGCCAGCCACTTGTTTTCGTTTACTCGTACGACTAAATAGTTCAAGTTTACGGCACTAGATGGTGCTTTTTACAAATTTTAAACGAGATAATAGCGGGGTACGACTTAAGTAACCTTAAGAAGTATCATCTGCCACATTTGGTAATAGTCTTACAGGTAGTTTTGAAGTTATTACACTTTTTTAATCTCCACTATATATATATATATATATAGCTCATTCAAAGAAACAATAGTTGCACGTCATCAATCTAGACAAATCTATTGCCAATTTATATCCATAAGAAAGAAAAAATCATTTAAAGTTCAAAGCACTCTGTTTCCTTCTTCCTCTAATTCTATTACAATATGATAAAAATACGGTGAGCCGGCGGATTACATTATGTGAATTCGCTATCAAGATAACATTTAAGTTTGTGACTCTGGACAGTGTTGCCGACCTTACACAAGTTTTTCGTAGAATCTGTTATTTGCATATTTTGATCGTTTTTGAGTTGTGCCTTCAAACGTTTCTGAATTATTTTTACTGTATTCCTTGTTCTTTTAGCTATTTTCTGGTTTAGTTTCTGTTTTTGTAAGTTCTGTAGTAAAAAATCTACGATTATAATTGCAAAAATATGCCAAAACCGTTAAGCGATCAGTGTAAGCAGTTTGTCTCGTTACTTATCAGTTATTTTGAACAGGAACGAGATAATGGGGCTCCTCTTTTACTATTAAACGCTGTGAGAGAGGTATGTATTAATAACTTAGCAGGTCTCATGGTTAATTGGATTTTTTTTAGCGAGTTTCAGCTGCACTAAATATTAATATTGGTACAGTTAGTGCAATTTCGAAAAAGTTGAAGAATAACGAAATGTTAAAATCACTGAAGAAAAAACGTCAACATCCAAAACGAGTAACTAATCTGGATTATCTTGATGTGGGCTCAATTCGCAATCAAATCTAGAAATGTATGAAAAAAGTGAGTAGATTTACATGGGGGGGAGGGGGGTTCCAAAAATTATTATAATCGTCATATAGGTCGAGATGGAAGAACGATTGATAACTATTTGGATTTGCGGAAAGAAGCTTTGTCAACAGTTACACCACAGATCTGGCTGAACAGCATCAGACGTACAGAAGAAGAGATTCAAAGATGATCGGATCGCGAAACAGTATTTGACAGACTAGAAGTTAATCCTTTAATAATTTACTTGAACAGCGATTCAGATGCTGAAAGTTGTTTTAGTGACACAGAATAATTAAACTTTGTGTGAACTAAATGAAAAGCCCCTATGTTGACAAGCAGAAGTTTCGAAACAGATTTTTGATTAAAACTTTTAAAGAAAAAACTTTCCATGTTACTTTTTCATTTACAGTTTTTTCTATCATACAAATGCCAAAGTCTGGATATTTTGGTGTTGGTGTGGCAAAATTGTAACGTGAGTGCGTCATAGATTTTGATGACGTGTAATCATTGTTTCTCTGAATGAGCTGTATATATAATTAGCAATAATTATTTAAATTATTTGAATATTTTTATGTATTAATTTAATTTAATGTTTTTCCTTAGATTATACCGTTATTTTATAAATAGTTAAATTTATTGTCACCAATATGCAAAATTATTTCGCTCTTGTTTCATTTCGACATCGATTTGCGATATTCAAGCTTCGGCGAGCTTTGCGAAGTGGAAGCGACGTACAGTCGGACGTGTCGCTCATGCGGAAACAATCCTGATTTACTTCTCCGCTTCGTATTTTTAGAATATCGCAGGGACTTATTTTTCACGTTCCAGATTTTCGCGATTATGTGTTTCCTCACCTTGTCTGGGTTGCGGTAAAAGATGTCACAGTTGCAGCTATAAAATCCAATTTCCTAAATGCAGCAGTTGACGTGTCGGAAGTATATTCGCAGTTGTATATCACGAGGAAAATCCAGATTCCAATCTCAAGTCCTAATTGAAATACATCAAGTAATTTTCCTCTAAACAAAAATAGTTTTAACAAAGAATTAAAATTAACTAGGGAGTTAGCTGAAGTGAATAATTATAAGAGGAATATTGTAGAAAAATTAATTAGGAAACAAATTTAAGAAGAAGATTATTAAAAGAATCTTCGACTTTTTGAAAGGAACAGAGCAAAAACAAATTCTTGGTAATAGCGTTTGATACCCAATTAACACGAGGATTTGATAAAATTTTGGAGAAAATGGACATTAACCCAGTTATCACAGACACTTCACAGATCACTTTGTTATCTACTGTTGCGTTAATTAAACTACTCTACATGAAACTCGAAGAGATTTACCACTAAACACCAAATCACTTTCTGAAAACTTCTTGACGCACGTTTCGCTAACCATATTAGCATCATCAAGATATTAAATTATCTCCTGATGGTGCTAACCTGGTTATCGAAATGTGCGTCGAAAAGTTTTAAAAAAAAGTATCCTATTAAAAGGACAGTGGACACAAAGATATTCTTTTTTCAGGGGATGATGACACTTGATGATCTTCTAAGAATAATACAAGAAGATGTCGATGTCAACACGAACAATGTGGATATTGTAATTATGCCACCAAACAATGCCTGCGATGAATTAACAGACGAAGATTCAGGCGATGAAGATAATTTAAACATAAAGAATCTTCTTGTTTCTCAACTTAGGCCAGAAGCTGAATTATTTATACCAGCCGTTGATTCATAAGAAGATGGACTATGTGAAGTGGAAGATTTAATATTATTGTCGGACATTCGTGATTTATTGAAAGAAATAAAGCATTTAACCGAAATCAAAAATAAAGAATACACAATTTAGACAATTCGCATTTGAATGTAGTTGTTTTTATAATAAGTCATCTATACAACTCTTCAAAAACTTCAAGGATACAGAAACAATTGAAATGTTTGTAACTTGCACTAACAATTATGCAGCAAGTACAAACCAAAGGGCAGATGTTAGCGTAAAAGAAATTAAGGTTTTTATAGGGATTTTACTTCTCAGTGTGTACGTTTCGATTCCAAAGTGTAGAATGATGTAGGAGAATTGTGGAGACTCTGGTATCCGGAGAATTTGGTATCCGCCTCTATGTCGCGAAATAGGGTTGAACATATTTTAACAAATTTACATTGTTGCGACAATAATAATTTAGATCAATCAGACAAATTCGCTAAAGTCAGTCCATTTTTCACTAAAATGAATACACGATTTTTGGATTTTGCCCCTTTTGGACAATTTTATAGTGTAGATGAAGCAATAGTATCGTATTTTGGCCGTCACGGCTGCAAGCAATTTTTTCGAGGGCACCCGCTGAAATACGGGTACAAATTGTAGGTTGGAACTATCGTCGGTGATTACATAGTGTGGTATGAACCATACCAAGGAGCCAAATACGAAATAAGGAGTTTCTATAAGGCTTTAGGATTTGGACCTTCTGTGCCCTTACAGTACACTGATGTATTACTCACTCAAGACAAGCAACCATATAATCTTTACTGTGACATTTTTTTTACGACTCTATCCTTGATTGATACTTACAGAAAGAGGAATCAAGTTCGAGTACTATTAGAAAGAATTGGCTTGGCAAGAAGAATCGGGTTGAAAAAGAAGAGAGGAGCTTGTGACTATGTGGTATCAGATGACAAGTCTATAATTATTGTTAAATGGTCCGACAATAATATGGTACACATGGCCTCCAATTATTATGGTATAATGTCACTTCACCCTGTTACCCAATATTCCTAGAAAAAAAAATAAAAAGGTTACGCTACAGCAACCACAAAGCATTAAAAGTTATAATACCAGTATAAACCCTTAGTTTATTCCGAATTAGCGTAAGAAGGAAAAAATGGTATTTCCCCCTCATATATACAATTTATCCTTCAGAAGAAATGTTGCTATTTCGTTAATTCAAAGCAATAAAGAACACAGGGGAGTTGGTGTGTGTAGAAGATTTCGCAGAGCTTCTGCACTAGAGAATCTACAATAAGTATATAATATCAAAGATAAATGCTTTATAAATAAAAAGCCATATTTTTTTTTTACTCTTAGAGTTAGTTAAATACAGTAAAATTAATTTTCGTAGATAAACAACTCTTTAAGCAAAATCAAGTTTAAATAAGTTATGAATTAAGAAAAAAAATTGATTGTATTTAAAAAAAAAATATTTTCAATTTTAAATTTTTTAATCAAGTAAAAAAATGAATTCTAACGAAAAATTACTTTTAAATTCAACTTTAACCTTGAATAACTTTGGAAGGAGTGAATTTAACGAAGAATACCTTTTCTGTAGCGCATTCAATGTTCTTTAAGAATATGTATTGTATGTTTTCAAATATTGATTCGTTCATTAGTTCAAGGCACGATTACATGGAAATAGCTTGTTTGACGTAAATTTATACTGAGACCTTTTTTGTAATGAATTCATTTCCCTTCAACAATATACTTTCTCAAATTTTTCAATGGTTTAGGACCAGGCTGTCCTCTTCACAAGAAGACAGCCGATAATCAGACAG
Organism: Cosmopolites sordidus; assembly: GCA_031761425.1. NCBI lineage: Eukaryota > Metazoa > Arthropoda > Insecta > Coleoptera > Curculionidae > Cosmopolites > Cosmopolites sordidus. The sequence continues at coordinate 86,027 of JARFXV010000553.1, read as the reverse complement.
AATATCCGCATCTACGGAGTCCCCATCAAATGGGCCAGATCGGCACACTACCTGGGCCTTGAGTTCGACAAGGCCCTCACGTGGGTGCCGCACCTAAAGAAGGTAACCGGGAAAGCAAGAGCCATGGCTCGTCTGCTTTACCCCCTAATGAACGGCAAAAGTAAGCTCTCGCTGAACATCCGAATAACCTTGTATAAAATCATGGTCCGATCCGTCCTCACCTACGGATCTCAGGCCTGGTTTCCGTACCTCCCCCCAACGTCGATTGCAATTCTGCAATCGTTCCAGTCACGTGTTCTTCGCACGTTAGTAGGTGCCCCATGGTTTGTAAGGAATGCGCAAATCCATCGGGAAACTGACATACCAGTGATTCAGACATTCCTGTCCAGACTTCTGGACAAATTCCTAGCGACGGCGTCCCTTTCGGACAATCCGCTAATCAGAGCCACGGCAGCTTCATTGCCGGCCGTTGCCCCAGTATGACCATCCTCTTCGGTCATCACCTCCATGCCTAAAGGACGGCAGCTAAAACCCTTCGAACAAGCGACATTGTCGTGACGTTCGAAAAATCAGTGAATACAAGTCAGGGCCTTCGGGTCAACTTAACCTCCAGGACAAGAAGAAGAAGAAGAATGGTTTAGGAGTTTTAGGCGAAAGATGCGATTGCTATTAAAAAATCAAAAGTCGCGATGGTACACTTCTTAATATAAGTATTAAGGGCTCTAACTTTCACAGTATTTTTTTATTGTCGCTATTCCTTTAAAAAAAATAGTCAATTTTTTTGGACCAACGTATATATATATATATATATATATATATATATATATATATATATATATATATATATATATATATATATATATATATATATATATATATACCAGGTGTCCCATTAAGGATGGATCGCCCGTATCTTGAAAACTATTTATCCCACAGCTTTGGGGGAAAAAAAATTGTACTAAAAATGATCATGAGAAATTTACCAAAAATATTTTTAAGCTTCTAAAACGACCGCAAGAGGGCGTGACGAGCTAAACATTTTTAAAAATAATTTTTTTTGTGTATTTTCAAGTGTTAACCGAGTAAGAAAAATTCTTATTTATAATTAGCAAACTGTCTCCTACAACTTTGTTTTATGACATTTTGTCGTAATTTCACGAATAGAGGGGCGGGGGGCAGTTTTACCTATTTAGATAAAAAGTCGTCTAATGTCCGTTTGCCTAAACCGATTTTCCTTAATTTGGATTCATTTAAAAGGCAATTGCTGGGACAATCAGATAATCTGGGAGATAAATTATTTAGTTTATAAATGACACCGCGAGGTGGCGTTACATTCAACAATAGTTTTTTTGAGGTTTTGTTCAGTTTTTTCAAATGGAATAGTACAGCTTTTATTACATGGCTAGAAAGGTAATTTAAAGAGGAATCATCCAGTGAAAACCCGAAATCGATATCTCTGACATGTCAAGAGATATTTCGATTTTTCTGAAAAAATCAGTTATTATTTCACTACTACCTGCATTAAGTTAAAAAAATATTAACCTAATGTTTGCCTTCCTTCACACTTTACCCAGACTTAGGACTGGTCCAAATTCTTCGTGCCATATTAATTTGGAGCGTGTTTAAAGGCCAACGGGCCAACAACGAAGATAATTATAATAATAACACTCAAATAAAATTAACAGCACAACAGTCTAATAATTAACAGAATCTGAACTTTAACGCCTTTCTAAATGTTCAAAATGCCTTCCATCCTTAGAAATGCAAAGATTTATTTTTCGACAAGTACTAAAAACGGCAGCTTCAATTTCCGCTCTTGAAATGCTGGTTATTGAATTTTGAATTCTTTCAATCATGTTTTCTCGTGCGGTAGGACGAGTTTGAAAAACAAGGTCTTTTAGTCTTCCTCACAAGTAAAAATCGAGGACAAGTTGTAGGAGACAGTTTGCTAATTATAACTGAGAATTTTTCTTACTCGGTTAACACTTGAAAATACACAAAAGATGATTTTTAAAAATGTTTAGCTCGTCACGCCCTCTTGTGGTCGTTTTAGAAGCTTGAAAATATTTTTGGTGAATTTCTCATGATCATTTTTAGTACAATTTTTTTTTCCCCAAAGCTGTGGGATAAATAGTTTTCAAGATACGGCCGCGATCCATCCTTAATGGGACACCTGGTATATATATATATATATATATATATATATATATATATATATATATATATATATATATATATATATATGCATGCCGGCAGAGCAGGAAATTTAAAATTTCCTAAATACGAGAAGCATGCTCACATCGTTCAAACGTAATAAAATATCACTCCTATTAATCATTTTGTATCACTTTTCTCATGCTGAAGACGAAGTGCTTTTGAAAAAGTTTCCGACTTCCTCCTCAACAAACTACCGTACTTCCTGTTTGTTTTCACTCCTCCGGATATAAACCTGATTTAAATGTTAATGCGAATCAACCAGCCGAGCCATTAATCAATTTGCCTCGTCCCAGATGTCCGAGCCAATCGGGACCCACCAATATAAATTCCGATTGAATTGGTATTTCCCGGAAGCAGACCGGGAACTCTATCGGGAAACTTCCGAGTTGCCGAATTGAAACACTGGCCCCGATATCTGTTTCTATTTATGACTTCTGGATAAAGGTCCTGCTCGCTTCCGACTTATTGTCTGTCCGTCTTAGGATTCCGTGTTCGATGCCTATAAGATATCGCTATTGAATATTCGATCCGCTATTGAGTTTGGACGTATAGAACGATAAATTGGCATTGAGAAGTTAAGTTTTGTCACGCGAGGAATGTTTGGAAAGTTTTTTCAAAGCCCAATATCTAAACAGCTCTAGAGTTGTTAGTTATTGCTTCAAAACTGTTTGTTTACGAAGAGAGTTCACGTATTACTGCCTTTTACAAAGAAGGAAACATCTGACACGTTTGAAACAATGTTTTAATCGGCATAGTACAGGATGGGGCAAGTGTTACGCAATCATTTTAATTATTTAATAATAACAATGGTAATAATAATGCTTTATTAGACCAACTGGATATCCCAATTACAGAGATAATTACTAATATCTAATGTAATCAGTTACAAAATATAATATTAACCACACTAATATCTACAATATTAAACAAAATAACATACTATAATATAAAAAAAAGGTAGGTAATCATGGGGACTGCCGACATAAATGAAAACTTCAAACTTTGGTATAACGGTGTTTTTTTTTTGAATTTTTAAATTAATTATTCTTTAAATGTATAATTTAAAAATGTATAATTTTTTTTCACCTACGATCGAGGATCTAAAAATATTTAGAAAATGAACATTTAGAAAAAATAATTATATAACAATACTTTTTTGTAAAGTTCTAATGTGAAATTGAATGATATAAGTTTATAAATAATCATTTTTCAAAAGATAACAAAACACGTATTTTATTTCTGACAATTTAAACCAATAAATAATAATTTTGAGAAATTAAATTTATTATAAAATTTTTAATTTTAAAATCCGCGACAAGAATACTATCGTACAACTAGTAAGTTTACCTCGCTAGTAAGATAAATCCTAAGCCAATATCATTATTCACACACGATGTCACACACGATTCACACACGATGTATCGTATTCACACACGAACAATTATTCACTACACGATGTATTAGATAATTGAAAATATTAATATTAATATATTAAAATTTTAAAAATTAGAAAAATAAATAATATCAATTTTTTCAACGCAAATATTTATACCAATATTGGAAATATTCGAAAATAAATGCTTTGTTTTTGTTATTCATTTTTCTGCATAAAAATATTAGCATATTAAGTACTCACTCTTGTACTGCACAGTAATTCTACAATTAAACAATTAAAATAATGATTATCTACAACACAATTTAATTTAAAACACATTAAAACACATTTAGAATACGATTGGCGTCGCCAGTTTGACGCATCACGTCACTAGCATGTCGGTGACGCGAACCCATAAGTTTTGTCCCTACCGAAAATCGCTCACTTCAATAAAATAAAATTCTAAGACAAAAATAATTAAGCGAATAAATTAATTACGTTGAAAGTAATTGTCTATAATTTAAGTTACACATAAAAACGGTACAACCTTTAATAAACATAACAAAAACAAACTCAATCATTGACTCATAAAATAATCACGCACACACGTCAATATGTGGCGCAATGGACTGTTATTCTTATCACAATCCCCTGAAATACTATTAAAAATAGAGCACATGCAGTATAATGATGATTTCATGGAAACATTGTTCAAAGTCAGATTCAAATAAAATGACTGATCAACTGACCGAGCAAGCATCGACTATCAATTTTATTATGCAACAATTTATATACAAATTTCAGAGAATGATAACATCTTCTTCACTCCAATGACTTAAAATTATTCATAAACAGCAGCTGATGTTGTTCAAAGTCTCTTCCCGGGTAAACGTCAAAGGACTTAAAGTAAAGAAACTTTAAAAATCGCCATTGTACATCCTCCAAATGTTTCTAATGGTTTTTGTAATATGGGCTCCACACCACAGAACCATACTCAATTTTAGATCTAACACAAACATAGAACAAACTCTTTAGAGCATCACAATTTTCAAATGACCTACAATTACGTATTACAAAAGTGATTTAAAAGCACTATTCACTACATTTTGTATATGATTCCTAAAAAAAGCTTCGTATCGAAAGTTATTCCTAAATCTTTAAAATTAGGGAGCTGTTCCAGAATACAGGCGTTTATTGAATAATTAAACTTAAATTTATTTAACTTATTAGAACATGTTACTACTTTCCTCTTCTTAATATTTAATTGAAGCCCATCCAACTCACACCAATCATTCCCTTTTCCAAATATCTCTGCAGTCCCCCACAATCCTGGATGTTGTTTACAATTTTAAAAAGTTTTTAGTCACATACTTCCACAATCCAAAAGCCCGGTGAAATCATCAATGTATATCAGAAATAACAGCGGAATCAAGATTGAAACCCTGGGGTACCCCCATATTTGCATTATATATGAATGACTGGTGGTTATTCCAGTTTACATGATATTGGCGATTAGTGAGGTAAGATAGTAGGAATCTGCATAATCTGTCACCCATTCCAAACTGTTGAGCCTTACTCAAAAGTATAGCCGAATTAGTTCTATCAAATCTCTTAGATATGTCTGTGTAAATTACATCGACACGCTCTCGAGCATTTAAGGCATTAACAACATACTGAGTGAACGTTACCGAGTTAGTCACCGTAGACCTGCCCTCTACAAAACCATGCTGCCTTAGAGAAAGCATACCCTTAATCGGCGGATATACACGATTATATAGCAAAATTTAAAACAATTTAGCAAAATTTGTCAACACTGCCACTGGTCTATAATTTGTGATCAAATAACTATCACCTTACTTGTAAACTGGACATAGTTTGTTCAATTTCCATGCTTCAGGAAAGGTGCATGTCTGCAAGGGCACGTTATGAATTTTTGTCAAAGATTTAGAAAACACAGACAAACAATATCGAACCAAAAATGCTAAAACATTATCATAGCCCGATGTTAACTTTGGCTTCAATTTTTTTATTGCATTCTTAACTTCCTGTTCATTAAAATAGTCAGTAACTATATGATCAGCAAAACACTCACTCTTCCTCCTAAATGGTCAGAAGCAGTGACATAAACGCGAAAATTGTGAAAAGCATTCACAATGGAATAAAAGAAATTGTCAGCATAAACCATCCTATCCGGTATTCTAGTTGAATTACTTTTACTACTAATATACGACCAAAACACTACAGAATCACTGGAAATGGAGTCTGAACAGTTTCTAAATAAATTTTATATGCAATCCCAATTTACAACTTAATATTTTTTCTTAATTCCTTGTACTTCAATAGATAAACATTCAAGAGTGTTTATATTTTATATAATATCGTGACTAATTTAATATTATTGATTATTTTGGTGGTATACCACTTAGGATATTTACTCTTAAAATTATTGTATAGTGAAACATAAGAATCAAATATCTGGTATAGTATTTTATAAAATTTATCAATAATACCATCAATATTATTACAATGGTATAAAAACTACCAGTTCACATTGAGAAGACATTCATACATTTCCACGTGATTACCTTTTTTAAAGCTGCAACTCTTTATGTGCCTATTATTCGAAAAATTTGCTGTCTTAATTGATATATTATCAACTATAATAAGCGATGGGTGATAGATATCCCCATCAACCAACGTTAATGCATTATTGTGCAAAACCCAACAATTATCATTACAAAAAACCAAGTCAAGCATATTGCACTGAGTGAAGCCAAAATATAATTGAAATGTCTTCAAAGTCTGTTTCCTTATGCTCATTTTACTACTATCTGCAGAATCCGACACATAAAATCACCAACGAATAAAACTTGATTGGCATAAAAAAAGGAATAAAACAATTTTTTCCTTTGTTATCTATCACTTTTATTTTTAAACAAAATTTGTGTGACTATAGTTTCGTAAAACGATTTTACATTCTCAAACACTACTTTAAAACTAAAGTTTTACAGCTGTTTATTTATTCTATGTACCTAATTTTATACTTTTATTGGGGTTAATTTTTTACAATATTTTAAATAGTGGGGAATTTCGGAGATCCTTCTGATCGTTTAATAGCTGTCTAGATGGATCTTTATTATATTTATAAATTGCAATAGATTCTAAATGTTTCATTTTTACTTTTGGGCGCTGTATGTAAAATGTTCAAATTTGTAATCTTGGGAAATATATGTCCGGTATCTATGAAATGGTTCACAAAATTAGAGTGTTCTTTCTTTAATATGTATGCAGATTTATGTTTTTTGTATCTGGTCTGTATGTATGTTGTTTGTATCTGGTTGAATAAATGTCTGCCGGTTTGTCCAACATAGCAGCTACTGAACTCGTTGCAGCTTAACATATAAACTCCAGATTTTATATTTGCTGATGTTTTATCTTTGGCATTAAAAATTAATTTCCTCTTCACTGGGTGGTTTTAAACGCTATTTGCAAATTATGTTTCCTCAAAGAGCGAGCTATTTGTTCTGAAATTGGATCGAAATATGAAATTTTGCAGTACTTTTTATCATTTGTTTACCAATTTTCAAACCAATTTCAGAACAAATAGTTCGCTCTTTAAGGAAACATAATTTGCAAATAGCTTTTAAAACCACCCAGTCAACCAGTAAATTAATTTTTAATGCCAAAGATAAAACATCAGCAAATACAAAATCTGGAGTTTATATGTTAAGTTGCAATGAGTGCAGTAGCTGTTATGTTGGACAAACCGGCTGAAATTTTCAAACCAGATACAAAGAACATAAATCTACATACATATTAAAGAAACAACACTCTAATTTTGCGAACCATTTCATAGATACCGGACATATATTTCCCGAGATTACAAATTTGAACATTTTACATACAGCGCCCAAACGCAAAAAATTAAACATTTTAGAAGCTATTGAAATTTATAAATATAATAAAGATCCGTCTAGACAGCTATTAAACGATCAGACGGATCTCCGAAATTCCCCACTATTTAAAATATTGTAAAAAATTAATCCCAATAAAAGTATAAAATTAGGTACATAGAATAGATAAACAGCTGTAAAATCTTAGTTTTAAAGTAGTGTTTGAGAATGTAAAATCGTTTACGAAACTATAGTCACACAAATTTTGTTTAAAAATAAAAGTGATAGATAACAAAGGAAAAAATTGTTTTATTCCTTTTTAAAAAGTGAACTATCACAAAGTAACGGAAAAATCAATCAATAATCTATTGGCATACATGCACTCTAATTCGGTAAATTTCTGAAACAACTCACCAAACAAATCTGCAGATAATATAGGTGGAATGTAAACTGCTAAAGCAAATATTGAAACTCTATCAAAAATACATTTAAATCCTACCAAATCAACAAGTACAAACCGATCAAATCCTGATAAATCAAGCCTCTGAGACTTAAAATCCGACTTACATGCAAAAAACGTCCCACCTCCACAAGATAGATTTAACCGATTCAATCTTCTACGTGATCTGTAGACCACATAATTACTCGAAAACAATTCACTATCACAAACATCATCCCTAAGCCAAGTTTCAGTTATAACCACTATGTCAAACTCAGACTGGGAGATCAATGAATAGAACTAAACACAGTTTGTGTTCAGACCTCGTACATTCTGGTAGCAAATTAAAAAATATTTTTTGTCACTGATCTGATACTGTTGGGCAAGCTTAGCTTGACACATTTGCCTCCTTCATTATTGTTGGAGACCATCTAATGTATTTTTGAGGTATAACTACCATCACCCTCGGCACGATGTTTCTCCAGTGCATTCTTTTTGTAGTATTCAATTTGAGGCATGTGATATCATGTGATAAAAATACTCTATTGACTCTAGAATTTACAACTTTTAAATGAAACAAGAGACAACATTTTTTGTTTATTTCTTTTCTAAATTTTGTATTATGCAGCGATGTAACTTTGTGCCCATTTTAACATATTTTCCGTAATTTTTGTGTAACATATCTCGTTTTAATGCAATGATTTCAGCACGGATGTTATACTTGAGTTGATGTATGGTTTGGGGCTTATTTATATAAACCTTTTCCTTTCAAAATCCCCATAAAAAATAATTCGGAGTTGTCAAATCAAGAAATCTGAGTATCCACAATAGATCCCCATTTCGCGAAATTAAACAAATAGTAAAAAGATATGTGTTGTCGCACCATCTTGCTGGAACCACATGTTCCCTAGTCCGTGCGCTTCCAATTGAGGCACCAAAAAGTTTTGAATCCAGTGTTCGTTCCAATTCCATCCATCGTTCCAATATTATTGTAACATTTTTAATGCACCAATCCAAAAAATGTCGTTTTTTAAACAAAATTTAATACTAATTATTTCAGATGTCAAGTTCAGTTCAGTCAGTTCAAGAACGGCCATACCAACTTAAAAAATAAATTGTTATATCGATCGTAAAGTACGCGAATTTTTAAAATAAGGGTCACCTTATTTTTTATCATGTGATATGATGACTGTTAACTCGATAGCAGTATGACCTCAGGCATGGTTAATAATTGTTTCCTGAACTATTGCTGAATAATTATGGGTTTTATAGTAGCTCGAATAACACAGCTTAGACCTGCATGGTCTTCCGCATGCTGGGTACAGAATTGGTAGAGGCGGTCTAGCCTGTTTGGCTTTAGGCCAAAAGGCGCCTGGTTGTTATTTAATTCACCACAGAGAATCTGCATCGCCTAGTGTCATGCATACTTTGGCTATGATGTTACCCGTCCAGCTGACCTTTTATGATCTGGGAATTCTTGGCTCAAACTGTTTCAAGTACCTCCAAATTGATCTGATAGTCATGCCATTTTATTCTCAAGATTTTCTGCAGACTGTTTTAATGAAATATCTCGAATTGTTTTATTTGTTTCCGATACAGAACTCAGAATTCAGCTCCAGGAACAGGGCTCCACCTAATATTATTTGGTATATAATATAAATTGATAATATTAAAAATTCTTGCTCAAAGGAAATTTAATTCTAGATATATTACAGTGGATAAACGGAACATCATTAATATGAAAACATTTTCTAAATATTCATTACCCTCAAATAAATGTAGCATAGCATGCAATCCTGCTATATTGGCTCAGTTATGCAGAAATTACATTTCACGCATATTTTCATCATTGCTTACGAATCGATACAGTAACCTATGCAAACCATTAATTTTGCAATAGAAAAATAAAAGCATTACCATGCCTAATTGGAGAATGTGCTAGATTAAATGCAAATATTAACCAACGTCCACTGTGTTGATATACATATTGTTTGAATATTACTAATTAGCAGTGAAACAATAATTTTGCCAGTAAGCAACCACCTAATATAAATGTTTGTCTATTTATACGTGGCTGTTCATTCCAGAAGGAATAATAGCCCTGGTCCTCGAGGTAAATCAACTGTACGAGGCGAACTCGCAAATTATTCTTCCTGTTATATTGGGTTGTTGCATATTTCCCACCGCCAATGGTATAAATTCGTTTGTTTTCCCTTCATTTGTATTCGTACATATATATATATATATATATATATATATATATATATATATATATATATATATATATATATATATATATATATATATATATCATCATCAGCCCGTGTCGATCCACTGCAGGATGAAGGCCTCCTCAGCGTGTTTCCAACTGTCACGGTCCTGGGCTTTCCTATGCCACTCTCGTCATCTCCATTTCAATTATTTTACTCTGCCCATGATGTCACAGACCTTCGTTTGTTCCCTGATCCATGCGCAGGACTTTATGTCTCGTCTTGTAATGCCAAGCATACATCTTTCCATTCCCCTCTGTACTACCCGAAGTTTTTGAATTGATTGCGATGTGAGTGTCCAGGTTTCACTTCCGTATGTCATAACGGGTAGAACGCACTGATCGAAAACTTTTCTTTTCAGGCGAAGTGGGAGTCTGCTCTTAAACACAATGTTGAGCCTGCCAAATGCCTGCCAGCCACATATAACACGCCCTTCCACCTCCCGGGCGGTATTCCCCTCCATTGAAATCCTCTGCCCAAGATATATAAAGCTGTCCACAATCTCCAAATCCCTTCCTAAAACTGAAATTATTCTGTCCTGAGCGAAGTTATTGAACATAACCTGACTCTTTTCAGGTTTATTTTCAAGCCAAATGGTTCGCCAGCCCTTTTCAGCTCTTGTATGCATCTTTGCAGCTCCTCTGGGTCTTGTGAAAGGAGAACGATATCATCTGCAAATCTAAGATGGTTTAAGTTTGCACCATTGATCTTTACACCATCCTGTTCTCAATCCAGTTTAGGGAATACTTCTTCCAGGCCAGCCGAGAAAAGAATAGGCGATATTGCATCACCCTGCCGTACACCTCGTTCTACATTAATTCCCACTTCAAGATCATCGAGGTGAATTGTGGCTTAGCTCCATCATATATCGATCCTAATAGGTTTACATATGCTTTATCTACTCCTTAGCTAAGTAGTGCATACATTACTGTATGCTTTGAGATGGAGTTAAATGCTTTTTCGTAGTCAATAAAAGCCAAGCACAGTGGCATGGTATATTCGGCCTGCTGTACAACCTGGATGTGATCCATTGTACTGAGTCCACTTCTGAACCCTGCTTGTTCTCTTGGTTGGGCATCATTCAGTTTTTTTAATATTCTTTTAGAAATTATCTTAGTGAAAACTTAACGTACATTAGTGATAGGAGGCTTATTGGACGGCAGTTCTTTAAATCTTCATGTGCTCCCTTTTTATGTAAAAGGATCACTTCTGCATTTTTCCATAAGTGAGGTACTTTTTGTTCTTTGTGGCATTTTGAGTATAATTTTGCCAGTATTTTATATAACGTCCGACCACCTGCTTTTAGCATTTCGACAGTTACACTGTCCTTTCCTGGAGCCTTGCCGTTTTTCATTGATTCTATAGCATTTGTTACTTCCTCCACTAGGATATCTATTATTTATTCTTCCGTGGATATTGTTGTCTTTGATTGGTTCTGATCTTTATATAACTGGGAATAAAATTTTCATTTTTAAAATTTAAATAAATTTAAAATTTAATTTAAACAAAATAAAATTAATTTTTTTAAGGCATATATTTGCGTTCTTTTGTTTCTCAGTTCCTGTTTAGCCTTGTTAATTCCTTTGTTTTCTTTCAGGGTTTTTTACACTAGCTGCATGTTGAATCGGCGCGTGTCCTCTCTGATACGTTTTCTTATAGTTTTTTCAGCCGTTTGAAGCACATTGGCGGCGATTTCTTCATATTGAACTGATAGTTCCACTTCCTCCGGATCTTGTAACACAGCAAACCTTAATCGTAACTATTCCTCGTACCATTCGGTGGTCACTTCCAACATTAAAATTGTAAAGGACGGTACAATTGGTAAATATTATTTTATCGTTGGTCATTTTCTGGTGATATTTTTCTTATAGAAGGGATTCATAATATATATAGTTTTTGTCCTTCAGCAAAATCAGCCAATCTTTAAGCATTTTCCTCAGTTCTTGTTGTTCCAAGTCTGGCATTAAAATCACCCATCAGGATTTTGTATCTACATTTCTCCTTGTATAAAAGCTGGGTCACATCATCATAAAATTCTTCAATTTCCTCATCCCTATAATTTCTAGTTGGTGCATAAGCTTAGACGATTTGAAGCCTGAACTTTTTATTCAACTGAATGACACATTGGACTAGTCGGTCAAATGTACTTTCAAATTTTACTACACTGTCCTTCAGCTTTCGATTGATGAGGAATTCATTTCCGCCACATCGGCCATTTTACGTACCTCGAGTGTAATGTACGTGTCCAGTTAGTTCCAGTTTGATTAACTCTTCGCCCTTTCGTCGTGTTTCACAAAGCCCAATAATATCCAAATGTATTTTGTCAAATTCGATTAACAGTTCTTGCAATCGGGCCTCCGTTTTCATAGTCCGTATATTTAGCGTTGCAATGTCAAAAGTCTAGTGGCAGCCTGATCTAACCCGGTGATTCTTAGCACATTCTGCCTTGGGACAGCTCTTCCCGCTGCCTTGGTAGTTGCTCCTTGGCCTCCGGGGGAATGAGGGCTGTGTTTGAGGTTGTACTGTCATATTGAAACATATTGAAATACCATATATATATATATATATATATATATATATATATATATATATATATATATATATATATATATATATATATATATATGCATATTCAGTAATACCCCAACTTACACTACCCTCTTACGCGATTTTTGAATCAGACGTCACACCCGATCCCCCCTCCCGCTACGCCCACACTTGTGTTCGGCTTACGACATACACGGACGCGTTTCGCGTAGACTCAAAGCACGTTTACTAATTGTTTTGTTTATTATATTATTTAAAAACAACTATATCATCTAAATGAAGTAAAACTGATTCTTCTGCATGAAATAAAAAAAAACTTTGGAATGTAAATTAAACATTATCAAGGATTTCGATACAAAACTAAAAGTTTGTGAATTGGCAAAGAAGTTTGATCTACGTGAATCGAATTATAAAAAATAAAGAAAAAATTCACGAAGCTCTTAAAAATGCTCAGTCTTTGAATTCAAGCATTTTTCGTAAACCTTATGACATTATCGCTGAGATGGAAACAATGCTGAAATTATGATGTGATAATCAAGTAATAGTGAAAAACTGTCCTGTTGATCAGAATACGGTGTGCTCTCAAGCTAAGCTGATTTTTGAGTGATTAAAAGAAGAAGCTGGGGAGGCAGTCAAAGATGAAATGTTTACTACTACTAACGGGTGTTTCATCTGAAAAGTCGCTGTAACTGGTATACCATCGTGGAAAGTGGAGAGGCGGCAAGTGCTGAAGAAGAGGCTGCATCTGCTCTATCCAGAGAAACTCAAAGCTATGATAGAAGAAGTTGACTTAACAGCCAAATCGTATTCAACATGCGTGATACTGGATTGTTCTGAAAGAAGATGCCTAAAATAAGTTTTTTCGCGCTTGAAGAAAAAACCTTTCCATGTTTTAAGGCCACCAAAGATCGATTGACACTAATGGTTGGCGGAAATGCAGCTGGTGAATGTAAGTTAAAACTTCTCTTATTTTTTCGCTCTAAAAGCTTTAAAAAATAAATCTAAAGCTAAATCTAAAGCTTGAATGAGAGCAAAGAATGAGTGAGAAGATTGGTTTGGTCATCACTTCATACCCGAAGTCAAACGTTATTGCCAATCAAAACAAATCCCATTTAAGATGATACTATTAATCGACAATGCACGAGGCCATCCTCCTGCTACTTTCACTAACTTCGATCCACGTGTAAAAGTTAAATTTTTGCTACCATTTACAAATAACTTGCTTCAACCGATTGACCAGTGTGTCGTCAAAACATTTAAAGTTCATTACACAACACGATCATTTGCACAGCTGCATGAAGCTATGAGGCAAAATAATGAGCTCTATGTTATAGACTTTTGGAAAGATGCCGTGAACATTTTTCAGCGCCTGAGCCTAATCAAATTGATAATGTTGCTACATAATTTAATTTAGAAGTGGATGGTGAGGGCATACAACAAAGCTAGAAATCACATAATCAGGACTGACAGTTGATGAGCTCATAGAAATGTGTGAGCAATACTTTGAAGATCGTTGATTCTTTGTACCCAGTTCTATCTGAAGATCAAATGATGGTTGCAAACCAGACGAAATATTTATACTTGTTTATACTTTGTTTAATTTATTGTTTCCTTGAGCCCTTAGTCCCAGTTAAACAACATTTGTATTCAATTATATACGAAACTGAAGCCCGACTTAACCGAATTCGACTTATATGGTTGCCGTTCGGTTCCACCTATCGCGTAAGTTCGAGGTATTACTGTATGTATATACATGTTAGACTTTTGAAATGGAAATACCTGGCGGCAAGAAATTTAATTTTCGACATTTGCTATAGTTTGTCGTCGTGGTTAAGGACCTACAAGAAGAAGCAGAGAGTATATAGAGAGGATGCTAAAAAAAGTTGGAGGATACCAAATCGGGAGAATAAGATAGATGCGGCTTTAATTCGTAGCTCCAATTGGCCAATTTCGCTGTTATAACGGAGGTGAATGCTTAAGAACGCCCTGATTTCGTGAAGAAGATAGTCGTGTTTTACCACGATAGTGTTTGCTCCCATTCGCACTAATATTCGAAGAAGATCACATTTTTTAAAAGTATTTTCGAAGTATATATCGTTTTTTAACAGTTCTGAATTTCCAATTTAGTGTTATTTACATTAGGAACTTTATTTTTTTGGCGGTTATGATAATTAGCATTGTTCATTACAATCTTAAAAAAGTTCTGCTGTGGTATCGTCATGGTAGTCCAAAGATCAATGTTTAATATTTTTGGAGGGCAACCGGAAACAACTTGGAACCCATCCATCCTCGGAACTAGCATGTAAAATTATAATTATTTTCCCTTGTTCGCTGGGGCTTTGGTTTGACATTTTCTTGATGTATCTACCCATCCTTTTACTGGCGTCTTATGTGAATCGAACCACGTTTCATCAAGGTAGATAATGGGAGGATTTTCTAATCTGATTTTTTTTATAGAGTTTAAGTAGTCAAACCGCTATCATGGTATTCGTTGTGATTACATTAATATTTATCTTTTATTAATGGTCCTGCTGCTAAGAATGTTGGTTTCATCTTTTGCAAGTCGCTGTTGCAATGAATGCAATGCAAGCACAGTTTACTCTTCATACATAGCATAAATGGAAACACCACGGACTTTTTTGGCTTTAATTGGCTTCGTCACAATATCTTTAACTGTAGACAACGGAGTTTTCATTAATAAAGACGTTTCTGCTGGGGCTGCATTTACATTAAGCCGCCTATTCAAAAAAGAAACACACATTTTTAACAATTTAGCTTAGCTTAGCATGGGGCGATAAATGTTTTCTTTTAAAATTAGCACTACCGGAACACCACATTTTTAGCAAGTTTGGAATAACAAAAAATCGGAATTATAGAACTGCTTTGTTTAAGAAAAAAACTGGAACTAAACTAAAATATTTCGAAACTAGTAAACCAGGTATAAAATTAATTTTATATTTTTACCTTTTATTTTGTTTGTTTTTTTTACCTGTTATTTTATTAGGCCCGTCCCTGTTTACGTTTTTACAACCTTGCCGGATTTCGTTACGGCAGGGGTTGTTAAGAGTTTATTGCTGCCAATTGGTCAACGATATATCTTGAAACGCACTATACCATTGTGTGCAAAATATTATTCATTAGTTAAATTTACGAGAGTTATTTTCCTGCTTATAACAAAACATCTAACTTATTTGTTAGATGTTCACGAATATAAACGATGCAACCCTCAATTGTAATTATGTGATTGTTGCGCTTGTGCATAAAATAATATGTTAAGCATATTGCTCTAATTACCTTTGGCTCAACAAAGTAACCTATGTAATCCATTAAATTAACAACACAAAGATAAAAACACTCCAATTAGCAACAAAGCCTATTCGGAAAACGCAGAACATTAAACGTAAATATTAACCAACGTCCATTCTGTCGGCATTCGTATTGTTTAAACATTACTAATTTACAATGGTACAATAATCTCTAGACAGAAAACAACTTAATATAATTATTTGTCTAAGCTGGATAAATAGCAAATTTACAAATTATGATGTAAGCAATTGCTCGGCACCTTGTCATTCCAATTCTGCGAATGCTATTTCATGTGCTGAATTTCATTCAGCGTATACTTTAAACGTTAAATCCACAATTATTCAACTAATCATTTAACTAACATAACTGCTTCTTCTAATCTCATTCATAAAAAGTTGTTTTTCTTCAATATTTAGCTATTGTATTACTTATGGTAGATGGATAATTCAAAATTATATACCATTGGATTATCTGCACACATTTAAGTACTTGTAAGTACTTGTAACTTTAAGTTACGTACGTTTTCAATAATATACAACAGTGTACGGAGTACGTTACCAAAGTTCGGTAAACTATTATTAGTCAAATTATAAATTATAAAAAAATCTATTGCATTTATTTAAGGGGAATACACTTCTCTATTATTACTAGACCTCTACACATAGGAATCACTATCTCTATTATCTTAATGAAACGTACGTCTTTTAATGAAACGTACTTTAATGAAACTTCCCCAAACCCCTTGTAATACACCCGTCAAAATTCACAAGGGTTACCTCAAGCGTATGCAAAATACGTTGATACAGTCAAGAAAATGTCTAATAATTATTTTTGGATTGTAAAAGGGGTGGTTGAATATATATATTATTAGGCGCGTATAGGCCCGATTGGATCACGCAAAGCATTCTGACTCATTTTCGAGTGTTCTTTCTGATCCTCCACACCTCTCTCATCCTTTCTCCGTGAGTTATCTTTCTCTCCTCCGCCCAATTTGTTCCCGATCTCCTCGAAACTTCGCTCTCTGATGCAACGTTCGACATATGTATTTTGTTTCTGTACGTTCTTTTATCCTCAATCTCTGTCCGACCCAATTGTGCCTTTCCCAGATCAGCTCTGACTTGTGTGATCCATGGTACTGTTGACTTGACTCTTTGTATATATGTAAGAATTGTGTTGGTGAGTCTTGTCAGTGGGAGTCTACTGATATGTCCATAGAATTTCAACCTTATTTTTCTTATGTCTGCCGCTACGTTAAACATTCTCTCTGTGGTCTTTCGAGAATGTAGTCTGTATCCTTCCTCTCACAGTTTTGGGCCGAGAATGTTCCTCATAATTTTGCGTTCTTCTTTTAGTATGTTCTCTATGCCGCTTTTTGTGTGAAATAGTGTCTTGTTTGCATATAGTACCTCTGGTTTGATTACTGTGTTGTAGTGCCTTATTTTTGCGTGTATGGATAAGCATTTCTTATTGCATATATTGTGTGCCTTGTCGTATGCCCTATTCGTCTTCTGTAATCGAGTCTTCTCTGCTATCTTCTCTCCTCCTGTAGGTTCGAAGATCTCACACAGGTATTTGAAGTGAGTGACCATACTTATTTTCCCTTATTTGGTGTTCAAATTTTGGACATCTAATTTTAAGCAGAAGAATTGGGTTTTTTGAAAGGAGATTTGTAAGCCGACTTTTTCTGCACATTCCTTGAGGACTTCGATCTGTTTGGTTGCCCTTTTTTCATTTTCTTCGAGTATGACTAGGTCGTCTGCGAAGGCCAGGCATGATATTTCTATGTTGATTTTGGATGGTCCGAGTTGTATTGGTTTCCAGTGCTCTTGATTTTTCAATTCTTTTTCCCATTCCCTTATGATTTTGTCCAGGACCAAGTTGAAGAGAAGTGGGGATAACCCATATCCGTGACGAACTCCAGTTTTAATCAGGAAGGGTTCGGACATTTCTCCAATAAATTTCACTTTAGAGGTTGTGTCAGTCAGTGTCTGCTTCATCAATCGTAGTGTTTTAGAGCCGAGTCCTTGTTCGTCTAGGATGTCGAACAGAGATTTTCGGTCAATGCAGTCGTATGCTTTCTTGAAGTACGCGAACGTGCAGATGATTGGGACGTTCCTGACAGCTTTGTATTTCAGTATTTTTTAAGTTAAATATTTGTTCAGTGCATGAGCAACTAGGGCGAAAGCCTGCCTGGTACTTGCCAATTTTGTATTCTAATTGTTCTTGTGTTTTCTGGAGAAGGCATACTGAGAGGATTTTGTACGTGACTTGTATTAAGGAGATTTCTCTGTAGTTATTCACATCTGTTTTGTCTCCCTTCTTGTGCAGCGGGTGGATAAGAGCACATTTCCATTTATCTGGTAATTTTTATGTTTGCCAAATGTTCCTGATAATTTGCGTAATTTCCTGCAGTGAATTTGGTTCGAGGTTTTTCAATAGTTCCGCGGTGATACCATCTTCACCGGTTGACCTGGTATTCTTTAGTTTGCGTTAGGGAATCTTGTGTGAATATATATATATATATATATATATATATATATATATATATATATATATATATATATATATATATGCTTAATCATTATGGGTATCAATGCATTTGTTGTGTGAGAGCTCATAATGTTTCGGCAAAATATTATTTGGCATTGTCAAGTGTTGTTGGTCAAGTCGAGTAAAGAGTTCAACTTCAATAACAATTGAACTCTTGAGACGGCTTGAAAAAGAGTCAGAACATGTTCAATAAATTTGCTGAGGATATTAGAATTTCTATTTTAAGGAAGGATTTGAATGCTGTGGATCATTACATACGATAGATGGAGCAAAGCAATCCTAGAATGGACACTGCTTGATAATGTGATAACACGATAGATTGATGATATCATCAAATACATTGGACCGACTTCCCGTCGGATGGCGTATATATGCAATGTTAGATTTCTTTGGACAGCGTCCAATAAGACAACAATAGTTGAGTATCATCATACACCCAATCGCTAGGTTCCACAATCTCATATGGAACACACAAAAACCTGCATCTCCGCCTAAATGAGCATCTCGTTAAATGTTTGAGTGGGGACGAGCCCCACCCATCCCTTCAATTGGAGGGCACATGTTTCGCCTCTTGATGTTCAGGCCCGACAGGGTACCGACATATGCTCTCTCGTCAAGAATAGGGAGACCCTATCTACAGTCAACAACCCAACGAGATGCTCATATATATATATATATATATATATATATATATATATATATATATATATATATATATATATATATATATATATATATATATATATATATATATATATATATATATATATATATATATATATATATATATATATATATATATATATATATCCATCCATCCATAACGTGCACGGGTCGTTGCTCCCACTCTTATAGGCGGCCATCGACTGCGCAGATTGTATGGGGGTAGTTCGGGACTATTCTCGGCAGCGCTGTCCGGCGTCCGTTTATTGATTTTGCTTAATCGTCGCCACGTTGTCGTGTTTCTTCTTTTTTCAGAAGCGATTTCCATACTTTTGAAATGTTGCGAGCGTCGTTTCGCGTATTTAACTCATCCCTTTCTTCTATTTCAAGGGCTTCTCTGAATGTTCGGACCTTATAATTTTCAGTATTCGCTATTTCTTTGGCTCCTTCAAAATTGATTTTATGTCGTGTTTGTAGATGGCGCTGGAACAGAGCGGAGGTGATTTGAATGCTTTTTAAGTTGTTTTTATGTTCTTATATTCTGCTGAGATTTGTTTGTCCTATATATATTCTGTTGCATTCGGAACAAGATATGCTATATACCCCATGATTTTCCAGTCTGACTTTGTCCTTGGGGTTTTTTAGGATCTTTGCTACAGTTTTGTGCAGCATGAAGGCTGTTCTGATCTTATGTTTTGTTAGTAGTCTGCCTATTCAATTAAAAACAATAAACCCTTAAACTCGGAAAAACTTGCTTACAATTACCTTACTAAACCAAGGCATAATAAAGATGAAAATGGTAAACATTAAACTCACAGTGTTAAAGTGTAATATAGCTTTCGTGAAATACAGAATGATGGTAGATTAAATAATGAGGAGTAGATGATGATGAATGATTGAATAATAAATGAGGACTAATAGTGAAGATAATATTAAAGCAATGTCTGCCTATTATCATTTCTGGTGTTGTTTAAATATCCGATTATTGAAAAGTCCGGTAACTAAGAAAAGCAATTACTGACATGTACGCAGTCGTACGTTTGGTACCATAAATGCTACACATCAAAAATGTCTAGTAACTAAACTCTCCCGTATCTAAAAGGTCTGAATTCTAAAAAGTTCCCGATCCTAAAACGTTTGGAGTCTTAAACGTCCGGATCCTAAAACGTCCATATCTTAAAACCCTCTAGAAAATACCAAAAAAATATGCCCGTGCAGGGCTTAGCCAAATAATAAACATACCTCTAATCGAGGGATTACTTAAACTGGACTGTCTGCGGCGTCGACTACTAGGTCGTTATGGAGACGAGTGATCGGCATGAAACAAGGTTTTACTTACGCAAAATATGCGCAAAACAATACTACCTGTAGCGACCGACCATTTTTAAAAGCTCCAATATATATGATATAGTTAATGAAATACTTGTCAAGGCATTTATTTATTGAGGATGACTTCTATGGCGTATATGTGTTTCTTACAAAGTTTACAAAGTTTTTCTTACTTGACATCATTCAGCAACAGTAAGAGCAAATAAAAAATATACAAAAAGGTTGTAAAACAATTTTTTGTCACTTTAAAAATAAGATTACCTCAAATTTAGTAGTAATAAACTGTCCTAACCATCCTATTTTGATAATGACCCGTTTTAAATGCATTTCTGGTTAAATTTCGCGTGTGATTTCGGCCACTATCCAACACTTTATATTCAAGTCTAAGCCCATGAATATTTAGTCCCTTGTTTCGTATTTAATCCTTCCAACATCAGAGGACGAAGTTTTCCTAAATATTTCACCGGGAAAATTAGGACGGTCAGTAAAGTTAGTCTTTAATTTCGAGATGTTAAACCACTACAGTCTGAGAAAAACCACTAATATAAATTATTTATTTTATTCGCAAACAGTTAGATGTTATGTATACCCACTTTCATATATTAAGTGTCATATAGTTAATAGAGTTTTACTCTGCAATATACTTTTCATGGTTATTAACAACCTTTCTATTTCCTTTTTGTAAACTCTGGGTGATTTTTAAGTTAAATATTCTTCGAGTGTAGTTTTGATAGCTGTCGCAGGAGAAATTTTTTTCGATGAAGATGTTCCATAGATCTGAAAAGGTGGTAAAGCTTTGATTTTTTCTTAGTTTATTCTAGCACCATGAGGACCACAATCAAAGCCACATTTAGTTTAACAAGCTAAAAATAAAAATATTCAGTACTTACGTTTTCGGTAGGATTCAGAACCCCATAGTGAATGATTCCTTTAAAATATTATTTTAACGACAGCAACAGTTGAAAATCTGGTTTTGGAGTGGAAAAGGTGGTTGTCCTGATGTTAACCATTGTTTTATTCTTACATGTATTGCTGTATAGAATTCACTTTTCATCTCCAGTAACAAATTGTTGAACAATACTTGCCTAACCTAAAGAAAAGTTCACTACAGGTTTTACAGGTTTTTGACTGAAAGTTGAACACCCACATTCCTCCTATTTGCCCTTATTCATTTGTTTTAAACACTGCCGTATTGTAAAGCATGCAGTTTTAAACTTTGCGGCTAATCTCTAAATGGTTTCTTTGGGATCCGCTTCAATTTCAGTCAACAACAAATCCCTATCAAACTTCTTCAAAGTCTTCCAGATTTTATATCGTCGAAAAGATTAAAATCACCATTCTTAAATTGTTACACCAGCTTTGACATGTTAACTGATAACCATGGTACCAGAATAGGCACCACTATTGCATCAGTGGCATTCTAATGCTTTCAAAACTCATAAAGCATAAAATATCTACTATAAAGATTCTCCACATTTTACTATAAAGATTCTCCACATTTTGCTCTTCTATTTTTATACGGTTCACTTAATTTTTATCAAAATATAACACTAAGCACACTAAATATCAATATGTTTAACTAGAAGATAGGTTATATTACATTAAATTAAATTATAGCCAGTAGATGGCAGTGTTTTAAAATTTGGAAAAAACAAAAAAAAAACATATTGCTATGCCTTCAGTAGATTTAAATTTAATATGGTTCCCGATCCTAAAGAATACAATTAAAAACATTTCAGAATTTCAATAATCAATCACAATCACACGGTAAACCTCACCTATATATATTTTTTTTTGGTAGTATGTCACTGTCATTAAAAACTAATTGTCAATGTAAGTATCATTGACATACACAAAAAATATATTTACTTCCTATCTTTTCAGCATTTATAGAAATTAATATAATTTATTTTTAGATTCGTTTTGAAAACGGGAGAAGTATACTTCCCGAAACGCTAACGTTAAATGTTTGTATATTTTTTTTAGAACATTTTTATATTTTTAAAGTTTTGTTCGTTGGGCAAATTTATTACAAAAAAGATTCACTGAGAAATTTGTCTACGTTTGGTTTTTTGTTTTTACCCAGTGATTCTTTATTTATACAGGTGATCCCATTGGTGTATCCCCAAGTGTTGTATAATTTCATTGTGTTTCAATTATAAACCAGTGTTCTTCTATGGTCTTCAAAATTACCTCATATGAGCTGTTTGAAAACAAAGACACCACATTCAAGGAAATCAATACATAATCCTTAGATACGGTCAAACCCATTATTGAATTCAAAAAGAAAAAGGACAGTTACCCGAAATTCTACTCCTCTACTATTTACACGGTCGAGAATAAACAATTATATATATATATATATATATATATATATATATATATATATATATATATATATATATATATATATATATATATATATATTGCGCCGATTCAACATGCAGCTAGTGCAAAAAACCCTGGAAAAAAAACAAAAGAATTAACAAGACTAAACAAAAGGTGAGATATAAAAGAACGCAAATATATGCCTTAAAGCGTGAAGATGACACAGTATGCGGGGCGCGTACGCAAATGTTAGAGGTTGTCAGAAAATTTTATTCCTAGTTATATAACGATCAGAACCAATCAAAGACAATAATACCCACGGAAGAACAAATGCCAGATATCCTAATGGAGGAAGTAACAAATGCTATAGAATCGATGAAAAACGGCAAGGTTCCAAGGTTCCAAGGTTCCAAAGTTCCAAGGTTCCAAGGTTCCAAGGTCCCAAGAAAGGACGGTGTAACTGTCGAAATACTAAAAGCTGTTGGTCGGACGTTACACAAACCACTGGCAAAAGTATACTCAAAATACCTCAAAGAACAAAAAGTATCTAAAAAAATGCAGAAGTGATTCTTTTACATAAAAAGGGAGCACAGGAAGATTTATAGAACTACCGTCCAATAAGCCTCCTATCAGTAATGTACAAAGTTTTCACTAAGATAATTTCTAAAAGAATATTAAAAATTGTAACAAAAAAATTGTACAGCAGGCCATAGAAAGGCACAACGAATACTCCATGCCACTGTGCTTGGCTTTTATCGACTACGAAAAAGCATTTGACTCCATCTCAAAGCATGCAATAATGGATGCACTGCTTAGCCAAGGAGTAGATAAAGCATATGTAAACCTATTAGAATAGATATATGATGGAGTTACAGCCACAATTCACCTTGATGATCTTGAAGTGGGAATTAATGTAGAATGAGGTGTACGGCAGGGTGACGCAATATCGCCTATTCTTTTCTCGGCTTGCCTTGAAGAAGTATTCCATAAAGTGGATTGGGAACAGGATGGTGTAAAGATCAATGGTGCAAACTTAAACCAGATTTGCAGAAGATATCGTTCTTCTTTTACAAGACCCAGAGTAGCTGCAAAGATGAATACAAGAACTGCAAAGAGATGGCGAACCATATGGCTTGAAAATAAACATGAAAAAGAGTCAGGTTATGTTCAATAACATCGCTCAAGACAGAAGAATTTCAGTTTTAGGAAGGGATTTAGTGATTGTGGACAGCTTTATATATCTGGAGCAGAGGATTTCAATGGAGGGGAATACCGCCCGAGAGGTGGAACGGCGTGTTAAATGCGACTAGGAGGCATTTGGCAAGCTCAACATAGTGTTTAAGAGCAGCCTCCCACTTTCTCTGAAAAGAAAAGTCTTCGATCAGTGCGTTCTACCCGTTATGGTATACGGAAGTGAAACCTGGACACTCACATCGCAATCAATTCAAAAACTTCGGGTACCACAGAGAGGAATGGAAAGATGTATGCTTGGCATTACAAGACGAGACAGAAAGTCCTGCGCATGGATCACGGAACAAACGAAAGTCTGTGACATCATTGGAAGAGTAAAGCAATTGAAATGGAGATGGGCAGGCCATACAGCAAGGCGATGGGATGACAAATGGCCAAGGCCATTCTGGAGCGTATACGGCTTGATCGCAAAACGTCTGCGAAGGAGACCGAAAGCACGATGGATTGATGACATCGTTAAGTATATTGGACCAGAGTGGCAGAGGAGAGCCAGGATCACGAAAGTTGGAAGCATGCTGAAGAGGCCCTGATGCTGATGCTGATGATGATGATGATATATATATATATATATATATATATATATATATATATATATATATATATATATATATATATATATATATATATACAAAAATGCTAATTTATTTATACTTTTATTTATTATTTATATATTTTTATTTTTATTTATTATACTTAAATATATATATATATATATATATATATATATATATATATATATATATATATATATATATATATATATATATATATATATATATATATATCGCTGTTTTCTTTATTTTGTAATATCATATTTTTAAGACAAAAAAAGGGCAACATCCAATAAACATATTTGAATCAAATTAAAAATATACTCAAAACTGAAATTTCCCCAACAATATTTTTAATACCACCTTTTATGCACAACACCATTTCTGAGACTATGTGAATCAAACGCCAAACCGCAACATTTTAGAAAATTATGTCAACATTTTAAAATCACAAATGAGCGGGAAAATAAATATAATTTTGATTGTGAATTCGATCGTATGAAATTTAAAATTCAGAAGTTTTGGTTCACCTAATACACAAGTCCTATATATACGCTGCAAAAGTCCTGAGGGCGTTTCACGCGCTTCTGAGATAATTTTCTCGATAGGGAAACTTTTTTAAGTTCCCCTATCCTATCTTAACCTAGTTAAGAAAAAGTTCATGTTCACTCAGTATTCTGACAAACATGCCTATTGATAAAATATGCCAATTTTCTTATGGAAATCAGTTGTTTTCCGAGATCCGGATTTCAGTTGCGACACCGAATTGAAACCATCTACAACTCGATGTTTCTTTGATTTCTGCCGAAAGAATATTCAGATCACGTTTAGCGGATTTCGACGGCCAATTTGCTTTTGTCTGGTTTTCGTCTCTTTCTGATTTCTTTTTTTGGTGCGTATATTGATATATTTCACTGACGACAAATTTTTAATTTTCGTCACTCTAAATTGCGTCGTTCTATTAAGAGATCTTTAATTTTTTTTAAAGAATTTTTTATTTTCATTTATCAGTAGCAGCGTTGAGATGCCACCCCTCCAGCATTTATCACAGTAAACAATTTTTAAGAGCAAAATACCATATTTTACCTGCTGTATAGGGTTTCAGTTGCACGAAAAGTAAAAAGGAGGAAGAGGAAACCAAAAAAATCTTCAGCAGCACTATTTTCTGCTTTCTTCTTTCAACCCTCCCACTTTAAAAACCCACGAGCCGCCACTAATATATATATATATATATATATATATATATATATATATATATATATATATATATATATATATATACACAGTTCTTTAATTTTTGGATCTTTGAGCGGAGTTTTCTAATTTTCTAACTCTTGATAATTTAAATAAAATAATAAAATTCTTTTAATAACGACGGGCTTGGGATTCTCTTTTTACACTGGTCTGTTTATAGATAAAATTTACAGCAAGACCCAATTAAAATTTCGAAATGGAACTAAAACTAAAACCTTCTTCATTATGAAAAATAATTTTCCTTGCTAACGAAGCTGTAATAAAATCCAACCTAAAACATTATTTGGGGTGCTTTTAATGAATATCTCTTTGACTGTTAAAAATAATGAGGCCTCCTTCTGTTCCTCCAACATGCCAGACTAGCGAACAAATATTTAATTACATCTACACCACAAAAACTAGTACAAATGAAATTCCAGAGAACGGAAAAAAAAACAAAAAAGTTTATTGTAGTGTTTTACAAACATTAAATATTATATATATCGAAAACCAAAAATAATGTAAAACTAAGTTTTACATTATTTTACGAAAAGTTCAATAATTTTACTTTTTTGATTAATTGTGTTAGTGTTTGCACATACAGTGGTAGCCAATAAAATATGTGTGGTAGAAAAAAACATTCCGCATTTTCTGTCAAGAGGTTTCTAGCCAAGTACAGTATCCCTGTGTTAGACCATCCGCTTTATTAGCCGGATCTTGCGCCGTGCGACTTCTATCTGTTTCCTAAGGTGAAATCTGCATTAAACAAACAAAATTTGAGTCCATTGCAGGTGTGAAAGAGAAAGCAGCACGCGTTCTAAAGGAGCTGATAAAAGAAGACTTCCAGCACTGTTTCGAACAATGGAAGATTCGCAAGGACCATTGTAAGGGATAGAGGAAGGGTGTATATTGAAAGTGATAATAAGTAAATATATACGAAATCAAAATAGTGTTTTATAGCATCAGCCTCGTTATTTAGGCTGCATAATTCAAAATTAATTGTATTTATACAGAATGTGTTACAAAACTGTGGTAGTGAACAAAATGACATAAATATTTAATTTTATGACATTTTGACAAGCATTTATAAAGAAGAAGTCATTGCAATTATTTAATTAAAAGTTGAATATATCTACCAATTTGTGCAATACAAATTCTATATTTTTTTCCTTTATTTGGGATTTTTCGCCACTATCTAAAACTGAAAAAATATCAAAAATACCTGTTCTTATTTAAAGAAAGAATCACTGGGTAAAAACAAAAAACCAAACGGAGACAAATTTCTCAGTGATTCTTTTTTGTAATAAATTTGCCTAACGAACAAAATTTTAAAGATATAAAAATGTTAGAAAAATTTTACAAACTTTTAACGTTAACATTTCGGAGGCTACTCTCCCCCCGTTTTCAAAACTAAACTAAAAAATAAATTATATTAATTTGTAATATATAAAGTAACGAGTGAAAGTAAATATATTTTTTGTATATGTCAACGATACTTACATTGACAACAATAGATTTTCATGACAGTGACATACTACCAAAAAAATATATATATAGGTAATGTTTACTGTGTGATTGTTTATTGTACTGATTGTGTATTCAAATATTTAAATGGGTTTAATTGTATTCTTTAGAATCGTGAACCATATTGAATTTAAATCTACCGAAGACATAGCAATACAGTTATTTTTATTTAAATTAATTAAAGCGGTTTCTTTTAATCTTCTATATTTTGTTACCGATTCTTTTAATACCCTTTTGGAATTATTCCGATTGATTTTATGACCCGATTCCCATGCGTGTTGACAAATTCTAGATTTATTAAAATCGCCCTTTCTAAGAAGGTTTTTATGTGTTTTGTATGTGTTCCACGTTTTTCAATAATTAAATTTCTTAATGTGAGTATTTTTTTGGATATTGAAGTGATATATGTAACTGGAGTAGACGGTATTATAAATGTGATTAAAATCCACTTCAGCTACTTTTTCGTATATTTGTTGTAATGTATTATCAATGTCAGTCTTTAATTGTTGTTTAGTGTATATGTGATGTTGGATGCAATCTCTTAAAAGTGCTAAACTAAAAAATCACTCAAAATCGGTCAAAATAGGAGTAATTAAAAGTTTATATGACAGAGCAAAACTTGTTTGTACCGACAGTGATAAACTACAAAAAGAAACAAATCACATAAAACACATTTTAATAAAAAACAATTACCCAAAAAATTTTATAGATAAATCGTTTAAAAATTTTGATACTAGACAAAACAGACAAATTATTAATAACAATAATAATAACTCTCAAACAATTAACCTCACAAATCCTTATATCCGCGGTATTTCTGACACAATTACAAAGAGTAGGAAATAAATACAACATAAGAACGACATTTAAAACAAAAAATACTCTTAGATCTCTATTAAGAAAGACTAAACCAAACAATATACAACAAAATACCAAAAATGTGGTTTATAAAATTCCCTGCAAATGTGGCAAATTCTATATAGGTGAGACATCTAGACCGTTAGATGTAAGAGTAAAAGAGCATAAAAACCTTCTTAGAAAGGGCGATTTTAATAAATCTAGAACGCATGGGAATCGGGTCACAAAATCAATTGGAATAATTCCAAAATGGTATTAAAAGAATCAGTAACAAAATATAGAAGATTAAAAGAAACCGCTTTAATTAATTTAAATAAAAATAACTGTATTGCTATGCCTTCGGTAGATTTAAATTCAATATTGTCCACGATTCTAAAGAATACAATTAAACACATTTAAATATTTGAATACACAATCAGTACAATAAACAATCACACAGTAAACATTACCTATATATATTTTTTTGGTAGTATGTCACTGTCATGAAAATCTATTGTTGTCAATGTAAGTATCGTTGACATATACAAAAAAATATATTTACTTTCACTCGTTACTTTATATATTACAAATTAATATAATGAATTTTTTAGTTTAGTTTTGAAAACGGGGGAAGAGTACCCTCCGAAACGTTAACGTTAAAAGTTTGTAAATTTTTTTATATCTTTAAAATTTTGTTCGTTGGGCAAATTTATTACAAAAAAAGAGTCACTGAGAAATTTGTCTCCGTTTGGTTTTTTGTTTTTACCCAGTGATTCTTTCTTTAAATAAGAACAGGTATTGTTGATATTTTCTGAGTTTTAGATAGTGGTGAAAAACCCAAATAAAGGAAAAAAATATATCAACACGCCACAATCATTCAGACATTACTTCGAATACAAATTCTAAGCATATGTTCAAAAGAGCTATCGACTGCAATGAGCATTGCCTCATTGATATTCATAAATGCATTTCTTATCCTAATTTTGCATGTCCTCTATTGTGGTGGGCGGCATTTGATAAACTGTCTTTTAACAAGACCCCATAAGGAAAAATATAGTTTTGTTAAATCCAGCGATCTGGCTGGCCACAGTATAGGACCTCCCCTACCAATCCATTTATTTTCATACTTCGTGTCCAAATATTGTCTCACCTGCCTACTAAAATATGGAGGAACACCGTCTAGATGTAGGCACATTCGTCTCGCAACAGTTTAAGGGAATTATTCAATCCACTCTTCACTATTATCTTGCAAAAATTTGAGAAAACTATCACCATTAACTCTATTTTCAAAAAAAAAATGGTCCTAGAAGGCGATCTCCGATAATACCAGCCATTCTATTGATCTAAATGGATAACGAATATTGGATTTTCACTACTGTAGTAGAGTAAGTTATGTCGGTTGACTCTCTTCTCTTTTTTTTTTATTGCCCAATTACAAAATTCAAGCCTTCGATCGAAATCATTTTGAATTAGGTCTTAAACCAATTGTAAATGATACAGATGAAATTTATATTTCTTAATTGTTCTGTTCGCTGTGGATTTTTTAACGGCTACCTCGTTTTCTATCTGCCTGAATATGCGGATTTTTTATTACAGCTTGAAGAATTACATATTTGTTTTTAGCCTTTCCAAGTTTTTTTTGTAGTCAACATATCAAATTTTTCAAATCGCTCTTTCAATCGTATAAACGCTAATGCATTAGAATGACATTTGACATTAAGGAATCTTTACGCAGAAATTCTACGTATTGAAAAAGAGTTTTGATCACTTGCGCTCAAAACGTTGATGATGTTTATCAATTCCTTTCTAGAAAAATTCATGTTCGTTCTACTTTCTATAAAATTCCTATTCTAATAAACACCGTACTACACAATTTGACAGTTCATAAAAAAGTCGAAATAATCATTTGTTTCCACGACATGATTGTCTAGGGCGTCTAGGCCATCTCCATACCTCAAGTTGTAATAGGATATTCACATTTATTTTCGATAGTTGCTGTAGACCTGCTTAAAACCTATACTAAAGGTTATTAAAAGTTAAGTCATAGTTTCACTAATATTCCTACCAAAAATGATAATCGTACATCAAAAAATAAATGGTATATGACACTGCAAAATAGAGCCTGCAACTCGGTAAAACCTTTGGATTACGAGATATGCTTAAAATCAATAGTAGAATGCAAAAATGGATGAATAAGGGTGATGAACATGGATGAACAAGCTGTAAAAATAAAATAAATTTTAAACTATGGAGCCTTGGCCTAAATTATGGAGTTGTACAACTAAATGTATAAATCTTATTCTTAAACTTTTTTTTCTATCTCCAGCCATTATCAAGATATTAACCGATATCGTACTATTGGGACACTCTGTATATATAGAATAAAATAAGAGATAAGAAAATATAGAATATATGATTACCATGGAAAACCGAATTGTACTTTTTTAAAATCAATAGTAGAATGCAAAAATGGATGAACAAGGGTGATGAACATGAATGAACAAGCTGTAAAAATAAAATAAATTTTAAACTATAGAGCCTTGGCCTAAATTATGAAGTTGTACAACTAAAAACTAAACTCTTATTCTTAAACTTTTTTTTTCTATCTCCAGCGATTATCAAGATATCAACCAATATCGTACTATTGGGACACTCTGTATATATAGAATAAAATAAGAGATAAGAAAATATAGAATATATGATTGCCATGGAAAACCGAATTGTACTTTTTTTACAACGTAAAAATATTGTTTGAAAAATGTCCGTGTTCTCTCACCAACTAATTTTGATGCAATTTATATGCGAAAAAGCCACCAAATAATAAGCCTTTCACCAGCAAACGAGTTTTTAAAGCGTTCGACGTACATTTTCATATTCGTGCAATTTGTGGCGGCAAAAACATCCATGTCGGATAAAAAATTAACGTGAAAACGTATGTTTTTTCCCACTCTAATGCATTTCGGAGTTGATGCAATTCGAACATCACTTTTCCGGTAATGTTTTTAAGAAGATGAAAAATATTTCGTAAATTATGCAGACCTTAAGAGGAAAACGCAATATAAAAGAATTTAAGGTTTTATTCAAGGCCTTTTAGGGAAGTTATCCGACAGTTAAAAGAGAGATGTATGGAGCGCGATTCTTGGCAATGGTAAAGGCGTGAGGGAAAAATGTATGTTGCTTAAATTTGTTTTAAATGATTTATTTATTAGGTCTGTTAATAAATGTTAAAATATTTTACTTTACCTCTATTTTATTTTAGATATATTATCCAAAATATATCTTTTTAATTTTGTATTTTTTTCTTTCAAAGTTTGTAGTTATTAATGTTGTAATTATTCTACTATTCACCTGTTATTCTTGTGATAAGATGATCCATAGATTCTTGAGGAAGTTTCACCATAGAAGTTAGACATCAGGCAGCATACGAACTCATGGATTCTCCGATCTTGCCCATGTATGTTTCTTCTTGGTCTTCTAAAAGCTCTTCTGTTATGTCACCCTCGTTTTTGAGACCAGTTTCATCAACAAAGAATAATTTTAATAATATTTCTTTATACAAGTACAATACATTACATACTTTACTATACTTTATACTAGGCTTCTTGAAAGGTTCGCGGAGCGGAAACGATAAAACAAGTTTATAGTTGAAAAATGGATTTATTCTTCCGTATATTCTCTCTTGAGTTCAATACATTTTTTCCATCGATTCTTCAATTCATTTATTCCATCTCTGAAGTGATTTTCTGGAAGTCCTTCAAAATACTCATCTACGGTTGATTTAACTTCTTCATTTGATGAAAAACGCTTGCCACGTGGGAATTTTTTGAGGTTTGGGAACAGATGAAAGTCAGATCTGCTGAATATGGTGGATGCTCCAACAATTCGTAGTGTAACTCGTGCAATTTGGCCATTGCAAGAGCACCTCTGTGAAAAGGTGTATTGTATTTTTGAAAAATGATTTTTTTCTTCGCAAAACCAGGTCTTTTATCACAAATTTGTATCCTGTTATTGTTCTACCGGTTTGAAGGTAATAACCTCTTTGGTCGATTTTTACTACTTTGGTTGCTTCGCAGCTGAACAACCAGGTCACTCTGGTCACGAGGTCACTCAGTCCACTCTGCGGTTTATTGTCCCAGTTTAGGATCATAGTGGTAAACCCAAGTTTCATCCATAGTTACAAAACGACATTTAAAATCTATTTTATTCTTTCGAAAAAGATCCAAATGTTGGTTAGAATGTTTTCTTCGAAGTCGTTTTTGATTAAAATTTAACAAATAAGACACCCATCTTACTCACAGCTTTCTCAAGCTCAATTCCTTTTTCAAAATATGAAACACCCGTTCAGTTGACATGTTCGTGGCCTTAGAAATTTCACTCAGTAGTTTTGAGTTTTGATTGCCTTTAAACCTTTTTTACAAAGAATTTAATCACTGCACGATTTTCAATATTTTCCATTTAAAAAAATAACACTGATACGTTTACTTTATGCTGCTGTTTTTGTACGAATGAATTGACAGATCGACTTGAAACTTCACATATGAAGGATGAAACTTCACATATGAATCATTCATATGAAGGATGAAACTTCAAAATGCAGTACTTTGTGTAGTTCTTTTACTGCTCTATAGGTGTCGCTCCGCGAACTTTGCAATTAGCCTAGAATGGGTTGTACCATAAGCCCCCAGCGTTTTTTTATTTAAAAGTTTTATTGGAAAAAGCAACAATTATAACAACAAATTAATATGATGTATTCATCTGCATTGTTCACGACTTGTTCCCTCTCGTCGGCCAATTTATTGATGTCGTTGCGCCAGAAATCTCCGGGCCTGGACTCGAAGAAATTGTTAAACCATTTGTTGAAGTCCTCATCGTTGGGTGGCGAACGGACGAGGCGACAATCGGTTGGCACAAGATCTGCTAAGTACGGCGAATGCGGAAGAATCTCCCATTCAAGATCATTCAAGTTCATGTTTGTTGTGCTATGTCTTGCCAAAGAGTTCACTACCAATTTGCATATTTGAGTGTGTTAGGGGAACCTCTAACATAATAAAAATTCGTCAAAAATTACGCGGAGTGGTAATAATGCTTCTTCGTTATTCAAAATGAATTATAACAATTTGGGTTTTTTTTTAAGTAAATTCCGCTCAATATTCAAAACATTTTTTTTTGTTTTTAGCTTACTCTGCTTAGTTTATTCTATTTGGCTTATTCGGTATGAAATACTAAACTCGAAGGTATTTACCACCAAACACCAAATCACTTTTAAATTTTGTTTTTTCTCGACGCGCGTTAATCATATTAACATCATCGCCAACCATATTAACATCATCAGGAGATGATTCAAAAACTCGTTTTATTTAAGTTATTTTATTTCTAAATAAGAGATTTACCACTAGAAACCAAATATTTTTTTTAATCTTCTCCACAAGCATTTTTCAAGCCTTGTTAACATCATCAGGAGATGGTATAATCTGAATCATCTCCTGATGATGCTAACATGGATAGCAAAATGCGCATCAAGAAGTTAGTATTTAATATTATTGATTGATTTGTCCGTTACTTTGTGATAATTCTCTTTTTAAACCGAATAAAACAATTTTTTACTTTGCTATCTATCACTTTTGTTTTTAACTTTGCTTACAAAAAGTTTTAAAGTAGTTTTTGAGATAAACAAGATATTTTAATTTAAAATGGGGAACATTGTTGTGGGTCACCGTGCCTCAATAGAAACACCACAAGAAAACCTTGATAAATGTTTATTTTCTTTATATTGAACAATCCAACAAACTAAATAATTTTATTAATAATTAGCTATATAACCCGGTAGTAACCCGGCCCCGCGCTGCTGTGGTTCAGTCTGGTAAAATAATTAAATCTAAATGAAACATTGAAATTCTAAGTGACAGCAGTCAAGAAGCCCGCTGCCCGGCATAAGCAATGTTTAGTATTGCGTGTGTTGTTGTTACGTTCAACGCGCTCCCATTGCCGTAAAATATTTAGTATAGCGAGTATTGCTTTTAGGTCCAACATATTGTGCTGTCTTTCAAAAAAAGCCTGTTTTAAACTGTAACAGATGTGACATTTATATTATAGGTATATAAAAACACGCGCGTATTCGAATGCAACATTGTGACAAAATTTCAAAGCAATCGGTGAAGAACTTTCGGAGATTTAAGATTTTAAACAAACGAACATTTACATTTTTATTTATACAAGGTGACCCAATATACATGCTGGACATGACTATTTTTTTTTATTGCAGGAAGTTCAAATTTTAAAATCCCTTATTTTGGGCGAAGAGGAACGAGGTCAAAGTCAATACCAAGTGATGTGCTTTATTTTTCATTTTCCGAAGGATTCGTTCATTTCTTCGGATGCCATGTCAAAACTTAGACAGAAGAATCCCAGTACAGTTCGAACTCCTGAGGAAGATTTAGGAAGGTAAGCTTTAGAATATACTCATATGACTATAGTTCGCGTATTAATATCCCTTACGTAAAACCAAAGATCGCGGAATTTTGAAGCAATACTACTTTTCAATAAAAAAAAATCAGTACATTCAACCGATATGTAGTCACCATTCAAGATTTTTTTTATAATTAATATCTATAGAGGTTAAAATAAATAAAGGCAGCAACATTGTAGAAGTAAGGCTCGACAAAGAGATTGAAGGTAAAACAAGGCCGATTCAAATGGAAGTAGTAACCCTGGAAAGAAAAGGAGAACTATTTAGGTACAAGAAGCAGCTTAAAGGAAGGGATATGTGGATAATGGATGATCTGCCAGAGCATATTCTAGAACGAAGGAAGAACTTATTTAAAATAATGACAGAAGAAAGAGCTAAAGGAAACCGGGCATATGTTTCCTATAGTAACAAATTAATGATAAAGGGAAAGGGATATAAAGAGCAAATCCAAGATAATGTAATGTAATACCGGATGATTTTAAGAGATACGTCGATAAACCAAAATAAGGAAAACACAAGAACGTTCCCAGAAAGGTCCCCAGATGAAGATCAGGAGAATCGGGAAAGGGAGAAAATATTGGCTATGACAAGAACATTCAATAGAACAAAAAAACTACCGGTAAAAAAAGAAAAAACCAGAGACAAGAGAAAAAAGCCAGAAAGCGATGAGTGTAATGTAAGTAAAGAACCCAAAAGGGTTAAGGGAAAAATAAAAGAAATTATATTGGGGACATGGGGATTTACGAAGAGGAAGCACTTAAAAATTTAAAAGAAATATAGAATTATCATTATAACACTGCAGTAGACACATACAAAGGAAACATCAAGTGGAAGATTATATATTCTTTAAAAGCGAAGGAGAGACGAGGAGATATGAAGTCGGGTTCCTGCTGGGCAACGAGTTTAAAGATGAAGTTACAAAGTTTGAGCTAATATCGGATAGACTTTGCAACATAAATCTGAAAGGAGATACTAACATATTTAGTAATAAATTAATTTAATTAATAAAAAATAATATTTAGTAATAAAAATGGAAAGAGGGTTATCAGTGTGCAGAAGAAAAAGGCATGGAGGTGAAGATTATGGGTACTCATTTTGCAAGAAAGGACATTTACAAAACAACCTGGATCTCGCCAGATGAAAGCTATACGAATCATATAATCACAACACCATAAAGTAATGTGAAACCAAATAGAGGCGCCGACGCAAACTCAGACCACTTCGTTGTGAGAAAAACTGTACAAATTGATAAAGCAATAAAGAAGAAAAATAGATCGGTGAAGAAAAGGCGGTATAACATGGAGGAACTACAAAAGATATAAAGTCAAAAGAGATATTTCAATGATTTAGAGAAAGTGAACAGGAAGAAATACAAAGTTTGAAAGGGGATTAGGGAAGGATGGAAACCGTTATTCGAAAAGCAACAGAAAGAGTAATACCCGTAAAGGAACAACAACAGATAGAGAATTAGTACGATGAAGAATGCCTGAATGAAATAGAAATAAAGAATAAACTAAGAATGAAGGCACTTCAGGCCCAAACAGAAGCGGATAGACAAGCGTATTCAGAACAGAGAGCAAGAACTAAGAAAATAATTAGACAAAAGAAAATACTTAGAAACGAGAAAATTGTACAGCAGACAGAAAATTATTACCACAGGAAAGAAATAAGGAAGTTTTACAGATAGAAGGAGAGAGAGAAGAATTTTTACAGGGAAGAAAGACAAGGGAAACAAGCTCACACAACATATATTAGAGATAAAGAGGGCAATCTGGTATTATTGTGATATTCATCTGATGGTAGATGAGAAAAGAGGAATCTGGAAAGAATATTTTGAGGAATTGCTAAATGGAGATGTTGATGAAAAAAATGAAGAAGTGGTAATAGATACAAAAGAACACGTTCAAATAGCGGAACCTACAAAAGAAAAAGTAGAAGAGATTATAAAGCAACTTAAAAATGGTATGAGTTCAGGGAGAAATGGAAAGCATAAAATTTGCAGGAGATGACCTAAAACTAAAACTGTTCGAACTGATCATTACATTATGGAGAGAAGAAAGAATGGCAGAAAGTTGGGATAGTGCCACCATTATACCTATTCTAAAAAACAGATTGTAATAATTATAGAAGGATTTCTTTGTTGGATACTTGTTATAAAATAATAGCGATATTAATGCCAGATTACTGCTGACTGCAGAGCCGCAGGGCCAGCAGTAATCTAGACAGACTAGTAGTGCAGATTCTGGATCACGTGATAGACCTCCAAAAACATGGACAGATCAAATTAAAGACCAGTATTGTCGATCTCTCCAATATGACACTAAGGAAACCAGAAGCAGAGAACGCTGGCGAGAAGTAGTCCGAAAAGACCGCAAACCGAATGATTTTCCATGCGTCATGACCTTTCTGTAAAGAAGAATACGAAAACGAAGAAGAATTCGATTAGTTACTGAGTTATTATAACAGCTGATTTTTCTGTCGCACCCGGTACATTGAGGGTACATTTTTTTTTGCCGTGAAGTCATTTGAAAATGCTACAATAAAATAGCTAGGATATAAGAAAAATCATTTAATATTTTTGATTTAAAACTTCTACTCCCAATAACTATCTAAAATGTTTTAAAAAACAACTGATTAATGGGGGCCCCCCCCATTAGTTTATTTGAAATTTAATGCAATTAGGCTTCGTTAACTTTGAATATATTTTCCGTAATTCTAATACATTTCGTTTAATTGGAAATTGTGGGTTTTTTCCACATGCAATTTACATTGTATTGTTCAGGTCCCTGATTGTCCAGATTTTTCCTAAAAAGCTTTAAAAAATACAAAGGAGCTTTTTTACCGCTCTCTGACTTCGTATTCCCATAATTTCAGTTTGTTTAATATTAAAACATGCAAAATAATGGAAATTATTATTTCGAAAATATTCTACTTTCACAAGAACTGAATGGGCTTCTCGAAAAGCTCTTGTTTAAACTTTAAGCTTTGGTTTTTGCGTATAAAGAATTTTTCTCACTCACATAAACAGATACATAGAAAAAATCATAGTGTATTCCAATTAACGTCACTTATTAAAACCATAAGTAAAGAATGTCTGTTTTTTTTATTTTAATGGTTCATGACAATATTTTTCCTTACTAGAAATATATACCAGATATGTAAATATGAAACCGGAATTTTTGTATAGAAAATACACGTTTATTGGCATTTGAAAATGCTACAATAAAATAGCTAGAATATAAGAAAAATCATTTAATATTTTTAATTTAAAACTCCTACTGCCAATAACTATCTAAAATGTTTAAAAAAACAACTGATTGGGCCCCCATTAGTTTATTTGAAATTTAATGCAATTAGGCTTCGTTAACTTTGAATATATTTTCCGTAATTCTAATACATTTCGTTTAATTGGAAATTGTGGGTTTTTTCCACATGCAATTTACATTTTATTGTTCAGGTCCCTGATTGTCCAGATTTTTCCTAAAAAGCTTTAAAAAATACAAACGAGCTTTTTTACCGCTCTCTGACTTCGTATTCCCATAATTTCAGTTTGTTTAATATTAAAACATGCAAAATAATGGAAATTATTATTTCGAAAATATTCTACTTTCACAAGAACTGAATGGGCTTCTCGAAAAGCTCTTGTTTAAACTTTAAGCTTTGGTTTTTGCGAATAAAGAATTTTTCTCACTCAAATAAAGAGATAGATAGAAAAAATCATAGTGTATTCCAATTAACGCTAATTGTTAAAACCATAAGTAAAGAATCTTTGTTTTTTTTATTTTAATAGTTCATGACAATATTTTTCCTTACTAGAAATGTATACCAGATATGTAAATATGAAACCGGAATTTTTGTATAGAAAATACAAGTTTATTGTATGAAAATGATAAAAAAATATTTTATTCGAAGTATTGTCCATCGCTAGCTATAAATTTATCCCACCTGTCTGACAAATTGTGGATGCCAAAAAAACTGTTGCTCTTTTGAGGCAAATCAGTCATCGAGCCATTTTCGTATATTTTCATAAGAAGTAAAGTGCTGCTCACTAAGTGCGTGTTCCATCGATGCAAATAGGTAGTAATCGGATGGAGCCAAGTCTGGTGAGTAAGCCGCATGCGAAAGTATTTCCCAACTAAACGCCTCAATCTTTTCCTTGACCAGTTTTGCTCTGTAT
Organism: Cosmopolites sordidus; assembly: GCA_031761425.1. Lineage (NCBI taxonomy): Eukaryota > Metazoa > Arthropoda > Insecta > Coleoptera > Curculionidae > Cosmopolites > Cosmopolites sordidus. The sequence continues at coordinate 47,071 of JARFXV010000553.1, read as the reverse complement.
GATGGTGCATTAGTGCCTTTTTTGATATTCTTTATTCGTTTTCACGCAAAGCTTGATTCCAATGGCTCATTTGTTGTCAGTAGTATTCAATATTCACGGTTTCACCAGGTTTTATCAAGTCATAATAGATCACACCCTTCTAATCCCACCAAACACAGAGCATTGTCTTCCGTCGTTAGCGATTTGGACTTGCAGTCGATGTTGATAGTTCGGCTGAATGATTTGATGATTGAATGATTTGATGAGAAATGATTTTCTTTTCTACCTAGCGAGCAGCATTTCGCAAGTGGTTTTTCGGGTTTCCTGCTGTTTCATTCAATTTATGTGGAACCGATTTTCCTATCTTCTAGGTCTTTCCCATGGCTTTCAAACGTATAGAGACGGCTTCTCGTGTCACATTTAATTGATCCGAGAGTTGTTGTTGCGTTTGAGCGTCATCGTCATCCAACAATGCTTGCAATTGGCTGTCTTTAAACTTTTTCGGTGGTCTTCCACGTTTTTCGTTTCTCACGTCAAAATCGCCACTTTTGAATTTTAAACCATTCAAAGCACTGTGATTTACCAAGAGCATGACCACCGTAAGCTTCGAGAAGCATTCGATGTGATTCTGCAACATTTTTCTTCAAATAGTAACAGAAAATCAGTGCTGTCTGCAAATCGTAGCTGCCAGGCACAAAATTCGACATACTCAACCCTATTAATAACTATGCTGTTGTATGAAACTTGTATTGTTGTCAGTTGAAAACTTTTGTCAGATGTCAACAATGAAATGGCCAATGGCGCAGTGTTGCGGTAACTACATTGACAGCTAAGGCCATCTATGGACATATTCCGATTTGATATTTACAGACCTTGTACACTACTGGACAAAAATATTTCATATTTATTATAAGAGATGTTTTTAATTTTGACTTAACATTTGTGTAATTTCTAAGTCTTGGTGTAATCTTTAAGTCTGGTATTTTGAAGTGTCCTGTGCATATAATTGTTGTTTAATAATTATCTGGATATCTGGATATAGATATCTTATCTATAATTATCTGGATATGTTTAATAATTATCTGGATAAAGATGTTTACATCGCATTTCATAAAAGAATTATCGTTACTGTACAATTATGCTGATATCTCATAGTGTGCTTTGGAGAATCATAACGTTGCTCTGTTGTTTTACATTGTTAGAGTGACATTGCTAGAGTATTATTGTGTGTTGGTTCTGTATTTTCTGTTTGTAATGGCATTTTCTGTTTGTAATGGCATTTCGGTTTGTAATGGTTTGTAATGGCTGTTTGTAATTCATCTAAATGAATTAGCTGTTGTTAATATTGTTACTTTAACTATCGAGGGTCGCAGACTAAAACATATTGCACAAATTCTGGAAGTACATCAATTGACGATCTCTCGTGCAGTGAAACGATACGAGATAGGGGAGTACAGATAGTGACCTAGACAAGGCCGTAAACGGTACACGACGCAAAGGGATGATCACTTTTTACAACTTCAATCATTACTAAATTGCACATTTACAGCTCCGCATTTAAAAAATGAACTGCTCAATGCAAGGCAAGTTAATGTTAGTGTAAAGATAATAATAATAATAATAATAATAATAATTATTATTATTATTATTATTATTATTATTATTATTATTATTGTGGTGAGAGGAGGAGTTGAATTGCTTTTTCATCTTGGCATTGGAATATTGGCCAGCATGAGCTGAGATTCTACAATAAGGATGAGCAGAATAATAATAATAATACTAATAATAATAATAATAATAATTTATTGAATCCTCACAATACAAATATGCATGGATCAAGTCAAAAACAAGAGCATGCACATTGCCACACTTCTGTGCATACAAAGAATATATAACATTTAAACCTACATATAAATATTTTATTCTTGATAAGGAATATAATTTAATAATTTAATAAAGTATTTATTCAATCTCCACAACAATACAAATATCCATGATTAAGTCGGATTGACAGAATTGACAGAATGTTCAGTGACACGACCTCAGAAACAATACATGAAATGATAATCTTGCACAAATAAACATTATATACATAAATAAGCATTGAATCCAATTATTGATACGACATATATTCTTCTAAACTATAAAAACTTTGACTTATAAGAAATTCGCGGACTAATTTTTTAAATTCGTTGTCATTCTGAACATGCTTAAATCGTTGTGGCAACTTATTATACAGCTTCACACCCCTATAATAAACATTATGTTCAACTATCTTACATGAATGTATTGGAAAAACAAGTTCATCAGAGCCTCGTGTGTTATAGTGATGAAAATCACTATTTTTTACGAATGTGACAAAATTTCGCCTAACAAAGACGATAATCTCCAAAATATATAGTGATGGTAGAGTCAAAATCCTGCATTGTTTAAAAATTGGTCGACATGTTGGCGGTAGTGACACCCCATCAATCATTCGATTTATCTTTTTTTGTATTTTGAAAACACGCATCAGATGAGGCGACCCACCCCAAAATATCAAACCGTACCTAGCGCGACTGTAAAACTCTGCATAGTAATATGAATGTACAATATCTGTGGTACCAACCCGTTTCAACCTATAAACAGCATATGAGACAGCAGCTAATTTCTTGCATAGTTCAGCTATGTGTTCATTCCAGCAAAGTCTGTTATCGAGATAAACACCCAGAAATCTAGTACAGGTTGTTTGCTGTATAGACTTACCGTTAGTTTTTAGTAAATATGACTCCGTTATAGTGTGTGTTCGAGGAGTAAAAGCAATAAAACTGGTCTTGTCCACGTTAAGGGATAACTTATTATTCATAAACTAACTATAAAATTTATTGAGCATTTCCTGTACCATTTCAATGACTCCCTGCATGTTTCTATTTCCTGATAAATATCTGCTATCATCAGCAAACATTACCATATTTCCGCTACTGCAAACATCTGGCAGATCATTAACAAAAATTAAAAATAATAGTGGACCCAAAAGTAGGAAGAAGGCTAAAAGAAGTTGGTTTAAATTCAAAACGTCCTATCACAGTCCCTCGGCTCCTCCCACATCATAAAACGGCCCGGTTTCAATTTGCACGAGACCTTGCTGATTGGAATAAACGTGATTGGAGCAAACTTTTTTTCTGAGACACAAATACAATTGTAGAAGCCTGATGGATATGATAGAGTCTATAGAAGAACTGGGGAACGATATTCTGCGTGTAATCTCCTTCAAACCCTACATTTCGGTGGACTGTCCATTATGGTATGGGGAGGTATCAGTTGAGAAAGTCGGTCGGCGCTGTGAAGGTGAATGTAAGAATGAATGCAGACTGGTACATCCGCAACATCTTTGAAGAACATGTTCTAATATATGTTGGCTTTATTGGCGAAACAGTGTTCCAGGACAATGTTCGAGATTACATCGTTTGACTGGCCCCCGGTAAGTCCTGATGTATATCCTATCGAACACCTATGGGATATTCTCAAACGCCGTATACGAGCGCGAAATCCAGCTCTTAATTCACTTGCAGCATTACTAATCGCTATGCAGGAAGAATGAAATCAAATTCCGCAAAGAGACCATAAAAGATCCTCGTCGAACCATGCCCAGAAGGATGTGTAATAAGAGCTAGAAGGGGAAACATCCAATACTGATATATCTCCATGTTAGCTAAAAAATAATTTTAAATTACCACTTTTGTTATTCTTTCATTCCATCAACCACCACTATATTCTAACGCTACCTTATGTAAAAGAACCGGTATTACTGTACATATGACACTACAAAATAACACACTTTGTAATAAAAATTTCAGAAATGTTACGGACAAATTTAAAATAGAATATTTTTGTCTAATAGTTTAGATTTTGATTATTTTATTTCTGAAATTTGAGAAAAATCACCCAACACAGTAGATTTTTATTGTACCGAATAGTATAGTGTTTTTGATGCGACTTATATGCAAAAATTTTTATAAAAAGTTTTTAACTGGTCATTTTATTTTTCAGACTTAATCACACTATGGATTATGTGGTCATTCTGAAACATTCTGGCATTATCAGCCCGTTCATCGGAGACATTTGTGCGGAAGCTGGACAGGCCACCTATACCAGATATGAAGATATATTGAAATGGTCCAACATACATGGTAAGTGTAATATACACGCCCAGCGAATTGAAAATTTTTCATTCGAAATAGGTTAACGTGACGTTATCGATACTTCCAGTCCAATGAACAGAGATTTATAGTTTAATATGATAATGGCTAGCGATTGCGTTGTCGGCCAACAATTAAGTATTATAATTTTCTACAGTAAATTTTACAAATAAAAAAAAATCGATCTTACATCAATACAACACTCATTTATTCTCAGAGGCTAAAATCTTAAACTATGTTTTGATTTATGTCTTATTATTACATTACTAACCAAAATACCATGCAAAAAAGATATGAAAAAAGTGAAAGTCGATCAGTGCAATGTCTGACTTGTACGAGATTCGTTCGAAAAATTTTCAACCCCACAAAGAAAAAGAAGATTTTTGGGATATTTGGAAGATTATTTCCACGTAGTCACCAACTTGTCCGCCATAGAGCAACTGGTGATAGTAGAGCTCAAAATAAGAGGATTTTGTCAATAAGTGTGTTTTAGTTTTTCTATTGGAACCTTTGGTGTGAAACACTAAACTTGAAGAGATTTACCACTAAACGCCAAATCACTTTTTTTGAACTGCTCGACGAACGTTTCGCTAACCATGTTAGCATCATCAGGAGATGAAAGATACAGGGTGTTGAAAGTGAAACTAAATTTTTGAAAAATTGAGATTTAAAAAACGGTTGAAGATATAAGGTTCAAAATCGGGGTAGTTGGGTTTTCAAAGGCGACAAATCCGGATTTGATACAAGCTTGAGCCGAGTTCCTAGACAGCGCTTGAGACCTACTTTGTAAGGAATTAAGTCGCTCATATTACTCTATAAAGCTGGGAATAATTTGACTTCAAAATAGAGAAGAGTCATAATTTCCATTGGCTAATGTTTTTCAGCCATTTCCAATGAAAACTTTAGAAAAAGAAGAGGAAGAAATAACTTTATGCCGTGAAACACCATTCCAAATGGAACTTCCCATTAAAGCCATCAAAATTAGTGAAGTTAAGGCTATGATTCACAGAAACCTCAACCCAAAGAAAAGTCCAGGATTTGACCTTATAACTGGGCAAGTCGTTAAACAATTGCCGGAAAAAGCATCATTTTCCATCACAGTGGAAAGTAGGACAAATCATATTGATTCCAAAACCTGATAAACCGACGGAGGAAGCATAATCATAATCATATAGACTCATTACACTTTTGCCTGTCTTATCAAAGCTTTTTGAGAAATTGTTCCTAAAGAGGCCGAAGCCAGTGCTTGATGAACTAAATATCATTCCAGAACACCAATTCGGATTTCGTGAAAGACACGCAACAATCGAACAAGTGCACAGACTAGTGAAAATTATTAATAACGCATTTGAAGATAAAAAGTACTGCTCGGCTGCATTCTTGGATATTACACAAGCCTTCGATAGAGTGTGGCATTCAGGCTTACTATACAAACTTAAATCAAAACTTCCTACACCATACTATCAGGTACTGTTATCATACTTGACGAACAGATACTTCGATGTCAAATATAAAGGAGACATAACTAACATATATCCGATAAAATCAGGAGTACCTCAAGATAGTGTCTTGGGTCCCATACTTTTTCAAATATTCACTGCTGATCTACCAACTACGCCAAACACGTCTATAGCCACCTTTGAAGATGATACCACAGTTATGGCAATAAGCAGAGTACCAAGATATGCATCTGAGAAGCTTCAGGAAGCTCTTGATGGAATAGAAGAATGGATAAAAAAATGGCCTCTAAAAATCAATGAGGCAAAATTTCAGCAAGTCACTTTTACCTTAAGGAAGGAGTCATGCCCGAGTGTAACACTTAATGGACATCAACTCCCTCAGGCAGACTGTGCAAAATATCTTGGAATGAAACTTGACCGAAGACTAAACTGGAAACAACACATTTTTATGAAGAGGAAACAACTTGGCTTAAAATTATTCAAACTCTACTGGTTAATAGGTAGAAAATCCAAATTATCGTTGGTTAATAAGTTAACCATCTACAAAGTGATCCTCAAACCCGTATGGAGTTATGGCATACAACTGTGGGGAACCGCGAGTGTATCCATCTATCTGTTAGTGGTCCTAGTTGTGTCTGTAAAGTTTTGTGTATAAGAAAAGGCGATATGTTCTTAAAGGGTATCATCTTTAATTTTAATAATAAAAAACTTATTGTACATTGCCGGCGCAGCCGGAGACTCAGTTCTGGGTCTTTTGGACCCGCTAGGTGGTGTAGAGTTGTGTTTTGAGGACATGTAGTTCCCACGAGTAGTGGAGGAAATAAAGGTCGATCAGAGCAGTGCCCCATACCCTGACCGCCCTAGATACTCTGGGGAGGCGGGAGGTACCCCAGAGGCACCGTTCGCGACACCTGATCCCCTCAGGTGCCATGCAGCCATAGCCACGGTTGCTCACAGTTTAGCTTAAGGAATAACGAGAAAAGACATAACTAGACATACACAGGACATGACTGGGGACCCCGGGGACGTCACCCCCCGTATCCTGGACGTGTAAATCCAGGACCCCCTGAGGGGAAGAAAAATTGTTTTCCTACTATTTTTGCCGTGTGCAAAATTTGTTGCCAGAAGATTTGCCGGCTAGATCAGCATTTTATCAAAATCTACTACATAAAAAACGAAGATCCATGTTCCTGAAAATGATATTGTTTACTGACAAGGCAACTTTTACCAGACGCAGAATTTTTAACTGGCGAAATAATCATTATTACGCCCTGGAAAATCCACACCTACCAAAAGAGCGACTTTTCCAACACGAATTTTCAATTAATATTTGGTGCGGCATTATCGACAATTTTTTAATCGGCCCATTTGAGTGTCCGCAAAGACTGAATGGAGATCAATATGTGCAGTTTTTAGAAAATGATTTATTAGGCCTTTTGGACGGTATACCTGTAAACTTAAGACAATACATGTGGTTCATGGAATGATGGGGGGCCACCGTATTTTGCTGTTGTAGTGCAAAATTATTTGACTTAACGTTTTTCACATCGATGGATTGGGCGCGGTGGTGAGTTTCCTTGGCCACCTCGTAGCCGAGACATTAATCCGTTAAACGTTTATTTGTGGAGTTATATTAAGTTTTCAGTTTACCATGATGAAATCAATACAGAAGACGAAATTTTACAAAAAATTTAACAAACGGCCAATGTTATCAGAAATTAATAAAATATCTTCTCAAATGTGAGACGTAACTTAACAAATAGCCTGCGAAAGTGTATTGAGGTAAACGGTGGACACTTTCAACACCTATTGAAGTAAATTTCGAAATATTGTTATTTTTTCGATGTCAAAAATATAAGTCCCATATATTTTTGACATCTTAATGTTTTTTCCTCGTATTCAAGGTACACTTTGTGAATTGCAGATTTTTCATCCATCGACAAGATGTACAATGGAATATTTGAACACGCAAATCTCGCAAACGGCACGATATATCGATATTGACCAAGGGCACTTTTTTTAAGTGGAAATTATGACTCTTCTCTATTTTGAAGTCAAAATATTCCCAGCTTTATAGGGTAAAAAATATGAGAGCGTTAATTCCTCACAAAGTAGGTAGGAAGCGCCCTCTAGGATCTGGGCTCAAGCTCGTACCAAATTCGGATTTATGGTCTTTAAAAACCCAACTCCGCTTTTGAACCTGATATCGTTAACCGTTTTAAAATTGTCTTAATTTTTCGAAAATTTAGTTTCAATTTCAACACCCTGTATTTTTTTTAATAACTAACATTTGTTAACACATTTATTGACTTAATCCTCTTATTTTGATCTCTACTATCACCAGTTGCTCTATGGCGGATAAGTTATGGGACACCCTGTATTTCTAGCCTAACTCAACTATTTAATACCCTTAGTATAATACAATAATCTCAGCTTTGACCTTATCATTTGTAGTAAAATTTTGTCAGACTTATTCATTTCGCGGCCATTCTCGTTAAATGTATGTTAGGAAACATACAAAAACCATATAAACGGATAGTCACTTAGGATTAATGATTATAATAGTACGAGTGTATACAGAACAGAACATACACTGACGGACAAAACATGGTAACACATCAGGTAATTGTATAAATAAAACGAGAGTGTGTGTATAAAGACGAAACATGGGTTAGGAAGTGGGTGTAGTATAAACAGAGATTGTATATGAAAAGACGAAGCAGAAACAAACAGTAACGTGCAGAAACGAATAGTAAACAAAATAGTAATGACCCGCCTAGAACATTGCGGTATAAACATTGCGGTAAACAAAACTGTTTACCGCCAGAATTTGCTCTAGACTCCCACCAAGACGATGGGAGGTTCTGAGGGCATTTTGTTAATCGCACTCTAAGAGAATGTGTCTAACTGTGATTGGGGTATCGCACCTTAGGCATGTCGGGGAAATGTCCCTATTTATCAAGTGACCGTGAAAAAAAAGTCAGTAACCTATTTTTAACCGAAGCCATTTTACGCAATCAGATCTGTTGGAGAGGGTGGGAAATGAACCAGAAAAGAACTCACGCTTTACAGTTCACAATTTGTTACCATTTGTGGCTCCCAAATGCTAATTAGATGGAATTTTGGTTCTGACCTTTGTCAAAATGTCCCTGCAGATATCTTTATAGCAGAAGAGGACGAGGAGCCCCGGACTGCAAGAACATCAGCGCGCTCGTTTTCCTTGATGCCCACGTGACAGGGATCCAGAGGAAATCAACAGTAACCTGTCGCGAGAGCAAATTTTGTAGAACCATATGTATACTTGACACCAATGGTATATGGGAGGTACCACGTTCTAGACTCTGGAGTGCTTCCAGTGAGTCACAACATATTAGCCATCGGGGAAATGAGGAATTCTGGATAAACCTCAAGGCTTCCCGGATAGCATGCAGCTCGCACGTGGGAATTGAACAAAAGGGGAGGAGTCTGAAGTACCGCTCAGTATCATTGTGAACAAAGCCGCTGCCCACCCCATCTATGGATTTGGAGCCATCAGTGTACACGAATTGATAGTCTAGGTATTTATTCAAACGCTCAGAGAAGAAGGAAGAAGGATGGAGGAGTGAGCGTAATTATGTTTATTATATCGTAGTAGGGAGCAATCCACATTGACTTATGTAATAAGCCAGGGGGAGACAGGGGAGTGACCAAAGTTTCGAAATCGGGAAGATGTAAATGGTAATTTGTAGCTAAATGAGCGAAACGCTGATTACCGCCACAGTTTCGGTTGTGTGTTTCCAAGTTGTTTGGATTGATGTATATTGAGAATTTGTCGCGTAGATGAAGGTTTTGTCTGAACTTTAGTGAAGATACGTATTTAAAGAGGATACTATGGCGCCAGTGTTCCAGGGGTTCTATCTCAGCAAGACAATGGTAGGACTCGATCTGAAGGAGCCTAGTGAGAGTCTGATGGCAGAATTTTGAACGACGTCCAACTGCCTAATGTAGAATGCAGGAGCAGAGGAATATGCAACGCATCCGTAATCTAGTTTGGATCTTATAAGTGATTTGTATAAATGTAAAAGGGTGGTTATGGATGATCCCCATCTTAGATGTGAAGACCATTTGAGAATTCTTCGTGATCGGTCACACTCTGTCCTAAGTCGAGTGATGTGATATCTCCATGAAAGTCTGGCATCAAAGGTGAGACCTGGTAATAAAGTAATCTTTGGGAGTCAAATCCGGCGAATATAGTGCCAGGTTTGTTTTGTTACCCCACTGTACATTAGACACAAAAACATCAATACTTTGTAAGACCCCTCGAAGACCTAGCAATATACCTATCACTTTTAAATCCCCACAAATATCCCACTGATAATGTTCATGCTTTACGCAGTTTAGTATGACTACTAAGTTATCATAGGTTTCTTTTATTGTCAAGACAAAATGATTATAGTCCTTGCAGCAGATAAAGGCAACACTACTATGATTGTCAACTCTGGAGATTACCACCAAAAAATGCTTGGGCTTTTAAACGATCCATCTTATAAAGCCATGATTAGCGATCTTACAACGTATTTAAAGAAAACTATCAAATCTGCAATAAAGGTATCTCCAATGGATGAGGAAACGAAGCAAAAGATCATCCCTAGATCGTTCCATTTTATAAGAACTTAAAAATATTACATTTCGTTTTCGATAAAGTGAAACAATTGCATCTAAATTTCCACTATATTTAAAACTTGTACGTATGACAATTGTTTCGACACACAGTGTCTTTTTCAAATACACACAAAATTAAACAACAATAAGAAAAGCAGTTACTACCTAAACTAATCTAATAAAACCATAAATGATGATAGTGGGAGTCTCTCGTCTCATTGTCTAAAATAATATAAGTTTAACAAGGGTGAACCATTCAAGTCTATCTGATCATTAAGTAAAGTACCCAAATTTTTTCTTTTATTAATTTCTAGGCTCTCTAAAAGATTTATTTTTTTAGATTTATTTTCGTTATGCAACATTTTGAAATTATCATTGAAAGTGTGATTTTCTAACATTAAGTGATTGGCATAATGAGAATTATTTCTGTTCTTTAATATAACTTCTTTTATGTTCATTAAGCCTGGTGGAAAAGGATCTTCCTGTCTGTCCAACATAGACTTTTGGACAAGAACCGCACTCAATTCAATAAACTCCTGATTTATGAAGTTTATTTGTTTGACTTTTATTGTTTTTTATTAAGCGTCCAAGACTATGGTTTGTTCTGAATGCAATCGATTCTGATCGCTTGTTTTTGACAAATGTTTAGAAATTAATTTGGTGACTTTTCCTGTGCATGTAATTGTTTTGTATGCGGTGTTCTTGACTTTATTGACAGGATATATTAAATTAATGGTATTATTATAACATTTTTTATTAATTATTTTATTTATAATGTTTGGGTCATAAGCATTATTCACTGCGATCTGTTTGATGACATTCATTTCTTTGTTATAGTTATCTATTGACATTGGGGTATTTATTAATCTGTGTATGAATGAATTAAATGCTGACATTTTTTGAGAATAAGGATGACAAGACTTGTTATGTATAACTAAATCTGTGTGAGATGGCTTATGATAAATTGCAAAATCATGTTTATTCTCTTTTCTTGTAACTATTAAATCTAAAAAGTTAATACTATTGTTTTGTTCTTCAACTGTAAAATGAATGTTCTTATGTAAAGAGTTTATATAAGTTAGGAATTGATTTAATTGTCTGTCAGTACCCGTAAAACAAATTATAATGTGATCAACATATCTATACCAGTAAAGTGATGATTTGAATAGCTGATGTTGACATATTTTATCTTCTAAATTATCCATACAAATTTCCGCCAGTAAAGGACTTAAAGAGTTCCCCATTATCAAACCTTCTTTCGAAAAATAATATCTGTTATCAAACTCAAAATAATTCTGATCCAAAGTAATTGATAGTAGGTCTAAAATTTCTTGTTTTATGATTGAATGAACGTTATTTTTAATTAGTAATTTGTCCACTAATCTCATTACTTCGTATGGTGGTACACTAGGGAATACATTTTGTACATCGAAAGAAATTAGTTTAGATTTTTTGAGTAAATTAATATCTTTAATTTTATTGATGAAATCATAAGTATTTAGAATGGCATATTTTGGTTTAAAATTAGTGTATTGCAAAATGATTTTGATAAGCTTATTTGATAATTTAATTGAAGGAGCTGTAACAAAGGAAACTACCGGTCTGATTGGATAATTATCTTTGCATAATTTTATTAACGAGTATAACTTTGGAGCTTGAAGATTCATAATTACTAATTGTTGTTTCTCATAATCGTTAAAAATTGACGAATCTTTTAATATTTGTTTAATTCTTTTTTGAAAGGTATTCGTTGGATCAGAATCGATTTTGTGAAATTTCCCTGAATTTAAAAAATCATTAGTTTATAATATAATAAAAACAAGCGATATAAATATTGCATTCAGAACAAACCATAGTCTTGGACGTTTAATAAAAAACCATAAAAGTCAAACAAATAAACTTCATAAATCAGGAGTTTATGTAATTGAGTGTGGTTCTTGTCCAAAAGTCTATGTTGGACAAACAGGAAGATCCTTTTCAACCAGGCTTAATGAACATAAAAGAAGTTATATTAAAGAACAGAATAATTCTCATTATGCCAATCACTTAATGTTAGAAAATCACACTTTCAACGATAATTTCAAAATGTTGCATATCGAGAATAAAATCTAAATCTTTTAGAGAGCCTAGAAATTAATAAACGAAAAAATTTGGGTATTTTACTTAATGATCAGGTAGACTTGAATGGTTCACCCTTGTTAAACTTATATTATTCTAGACATTGAGACGCAGGACTCCCAGTATCATAATTTATGGTTTTATTAGATTAGTTTAGGTAGTAACTGCTTTTCTTACTGTTAGTTTAATTTAGTGTGTATTTGAAAAAGACACCGTGTATCGAAACAATTGTCACACGTACAAGTTTTAAATATAGTGGAAATTTAGATATGAATCTTGGTTTTTTATTTAAAATGAATTTCCATCAAGTATCGGCTACCTCAGTTAAATATGAGACAATTGCGTTTTTACCAAACGGTTCCACTGATGAAGTATGGTACCAAGTTCCGATTTTTACCTTGACAATCCCAGTTCACGTACCAAATCATTGAATTCATTCTGAGTTATTAACTGAGATTCACTAGTAGATGCGAAAAATGTTGGGTCACGACTGGTGTTCTCAGGAAGTTGTGGATCAGATCCTGATAAAGAATTAGAATCACCGGGAAACATGTTCAGGTTTAAAGGCCCAATTGGTACCGGTATATGGTACGGTACTGACTATGAGGAGCTGGCCTAAGTGTAGAAGACAAATTTGCATACTGAACTTTGTTCTTTTGCTTTTTTGAAATCCCTTCTGTTTTAGTGATGCAAAAGTAGCAATCACATGGTCAGTAGGTTCTCTCCACTCCATAGCAACAACAAACGGCATAGATATTTTCTTGCGATGCATCCACTGCACTAAATTAACGTTACAACTCACACAGCAAACATGCGGAGCCGAAATTTTATCTTGATCTCCAATTTAGCACTTATAATATAAAAGATAGGCTTTTTTAACTTCCTCGAGTATAGATCTAGCTTGTGACTTTAAAATAAATCGTCCGGTCCGCATATATATAAAAAATCTTATCTGCTGGATGTTTGCAAAATCGATGACTAGAACTTGCCATTTTATATAAAGTCGACTTAAACACTGTAAAAAAGACAGAAACAAACTAAACTATAAAAAACAATAAAACTGCCCTTAGAGGTTCGGAAAATACTGTGGAAATACCCCCTCTACGATCATGTGATAATTCCTACATTGTCCAGTCCACAATCAGGTACAAATAATTTCAATCAGCACATGGTAGAAAGGAGAAGCAGGTACTTGAAAATGGGACATTCTAGATCATTTCAGTGAAAAGATATTTTAATAACTACCTAAATGAATCCCAAAAAGAGCATTCTCATCAATGTTACAAAAATCATGCCGACCGGTGTTGTATATCAATGTTGCACCTACTGTTATAAAATGTCACAGAATCTTAGCAGTAACGCGTTTAAATAATATAAAGGACCTTTCAAATTGAGCGGTTTTTTTAAATTTAATTTTAATAATTAAAACACAAAATTTATGTTGATTTCAAAAAACTTTTTATTGATAATTGAAGCATAGTGTAGGACATTTAAACACGAAAGGCAATTTCTGCCAAATAATCACCTCTTGCAGCTCCACAAACGTCCACTCTTAGCCATAACCTTGGCTCTATCTCACCACTCGAACAATTTAATCCTTTAGTTCATGAATCGATTGTGGATTGTTCTTATAGTGCCAGTTTGCATAATGCGGACCAAAAACGAGATAGAGTGATCACTTCACAGCGGTGTTTGGACACATATAGAATTCATGACTTGATGAAACTTGGGTTCGTCATTACATATCAAAAACGAAAGAACGGCCAATACAGAATAATCAATACAAATCGATTTTCGATAAAAAAAATCAATAATTCATTTAAAATGCTTTTTACGTGTTCACTGCTATTATTGCTTACTTAAAATATATCTTTAGGACGCGAAGCTCTCAATGTTTGCTAATAGAGCAGCAGCATTAGATATTGTTAATACCAGTGCCCCAGTAAATGACAAACATTTATGGATTAGATCTGATTATTAAATTATCAACATGAGCTCTAAAATTCAGGCGTTAAAAAGAAAATTTAAGAAACAAAGTTACTTACTCGTTAGAATAAGATTATTATAAGTTATTTTTTGTCTCTTGTTCTCTAAACAATACTATTCAAATTTCAGCTTGAACATTTCTTCAGAAGCACAAAAAATCTTATTTATAATGACGAATATCTCTGGAGCGGCGCGAAATATAAACAATTTGTATCCCTCAACATTATCGCTGTTGAAGCCCGAAACAACAACTTTGCGTATTTGTCTAATTTCGAAAACAAAGCACAGAACATCACTCGCACCAAATAAGATTTCCTGAAGACATTCCACGTAAAAGACAAAACATTCTTATGATAAATCGAATCCATTTGCCGCCAGTCTTTTAGCAAGTTATATAATTTACCATACGCTTCGCCGTAGAAAAGGTTTTTTTCGAAGCGACGCTGCGATCTACCGAATGGTAATTGATTTTAGTTTACAGTTACAGTTAGTCATGTATATATATATATATATATATATATATATATATATATATATATATATATATATATATATATATATATATAAACCTATTAAATAATATAATGCAATATTATTTATTAGGTGCGTATAGACCTGGTTGGATCACGCAAAGCATTCTGACTCATTTTCGAGTGTTCTTTCTGCCTTCATCCTCCACACCTCTCTCATCCTTTCACCATGGATTATCTTTCTGTCCTCCGTCCACTTTGTTCCCGATCTCCTCGAAACTTCGCTCTCTGATGCAACTTTCCATATATGTATTTTATTTCTGTACTTTCTTCTATCTTCAATCTCTGTCGGACTCATTTGTGCCTTTCCCAGATCAGCTCTGACTTGTGTGATCCATGGTAATGTTGACTTGACTCCTTATATGTATTTAAGAATTCTGTTGGTGAGTCTTGTCGGTGGGAGTCTACTGATATGTCCATAGAATTTCAACCTTCTTTTTCTTATGTTCGCCGCTACGTTGGACATTCTTTCTGCGGTCTTTCGAGAATGTAGTCTGTATCCTTCTTCTGTCAGTTTTGGGCCGAGAATTTTCCTCATAATTTTGCGGTCTTCATTTAGTATGCTTTCTATGCCGCTTTTTGTATGAAGTATAAGTGTCTCGCTTGCGTAAAGTACTTCTGGTTTAATTACTATGTTGTAGTGTCTTATTTTTGCGTGTGGGGATAGGCATTTCTTATTGTAGATATTGTGTGTCTTACCGTATGCCCTCTTGATCTTCTGTCATCGAGTCTTCTATGCCATCTTCTCTCCCCCCGTGGGTTCGAAGATCTTGGCTAGGTATTTGAAGTGAGTGACCCTATTTATTTTGCCGTATTTGGTGTTAAAATTTTCGACATCTAATTTTGAGCAGACGAATTCGGTTTTTTGAAAGGAGATTTGTAGGCCGATTTTCTCTGCACATTCGTTGAGGACTTCGATTTGTTTGGTTGCCCTTTTTTGATTGTCTGCGAGTATGGCTAGGTCGTCTGCGAAGGCTAGGCATGATATTTCTACGTTGTTTTTGAATCGTCCTAGTCATATTGGTTTTCAGTGCCCTTGATTTTTCAGTTCTTTTTCCCATTCCCTTATGACTTTGTCCAGGACCAGGTTGAAGAGGAGTGGGGATAACCCATCTCCTTGGCGTACTCCAGTTTTAATCAGGAAGGGTTCGGAAATTTCTCCCATAAATTGCACTTTAGAGGTTGTGTCAGTCAGTGTCTGCTTGATCAATCGTAATGCTTTGGGGTCGAGTCCTTGTTCTTTTAGGATGTTGAACAAAGATTTTCGGTCGATGCAGGTGTATGCTTTCTTGAAGTCCACGAACGTGCAGATGATTGGGACGTCCCTGATAGCTTTGTATTTCAGTTTTATTTTTGAGTTAAATATTTGTTCAGTACATGAGCGACCATGGCGAAAGCCTGCCTGGAACTCGTCAATTTTGTGTTCTAACTGTTCTTGTATTCTCTGAAGAAGGCATGCTGAGAGGATTTTTTAAGTGACTTGTAGTAAGGAGATTCCTCTGTCGTTGTTCACATCTGTTCTGTCTCTCTTGTTGTACAGCGGGTGGATAAGAGCACATTTCCATTCATCTGGTAATTTTTCTGTTTGCCAAATGAGGTTTCCGAGGTCCGAGGTTTTTCAATAGTTCCGCTGTGATACCCATCCGGTGATCTTCACCGGATGACCTATTATTCTTTAGTTTGCGTATGTGCCTGTGGATTTCTTCCTTTAATATATATATATATATATATATATATATATATATATATATATATATATATATATATATATATATATATATATATATATGTACAAGTATATTTATATGTGTGTGTGTATGTGTGTGTGTATGTGTGTGTGTGTGGGTGTGTGTTTGTGTTTGTTAAGTTTTTATGGATAGTGATAAATATTAGTGATTTGTGATAATGGAAAATATTAAAAATTTTGGATCTTGATAACGTCATTGTCAAATCCAATATATCAGATGAGAACTTCTGGAATATATCATAGTTGACAGAAATAAATTTTCATTATTGAAAAGAGCATCATACAAAATAAAATCGTTTTTCGGTTTCACGTACTTCTGCGAATCGTTGTTTTTAACAATGAATATCATAAAATCAAAATGTAGATCTCGACCTACAGATGAACATCTTGATGATTGCTTACGAGCAGGAATATCATCATACTCTCTAAATTACGAAGCAATGACCAATGAAATGCAATGCCAAAGATCACATTGACTTAAGTTTCGATTTTTAATAAAGAATTTTTATACTAGTAAAATATTACTAGCGTAAAAATATAGTATTTTATAATTTAACTAATAAAACTATTTAGTCATTAGTGGTGATGTTCGTTAATTTTAGACACCTATTGCAATATTTTTGAACTAAAATAGTTATCAAATGACCAGTTTCACGTCTATTTCTTTGTTACCATTTTGTTTGATATGCGATGTTTTTTATTTTAGAATTTTTTTTTTGAGGAAAACTCGAAAATGTATATATATATATATATATATATATATATATATATATATATATATATATATATATATATATATATATATATATATATATATATATATATATATATATATATATGTACAAGTATATTTATATGTGTGTGTGTATGTGTATGTGTGTGGGTGTGTGTTTGTGTTTGTTAAGTTTTTATGGATAGTGATAAATATTAGTGATTTGTGACAATGGAAAATATTAAAAATTTTGGATCTTGATAACGTCATTGTCCAATCCAATATATCAAATGAGAAGTTCTGGAATATATCATAGTTGACAGAAATAAATTTTCATTATTGAAAAGAGCATCATACAAAATAAAATCGTTTTTCGGTTTCACGTACTTGTGCGAATCGTTGTTTTTAACAGTGAATATCATAAAATCAAAATGTAGATCTCGACCTACAGATGAACATCTTGATGATTGCTTACGAGCAGGAATATCATCATACTCTCTAAATTACGAAGCAATGACCAATGAAATGCAATGCCAAAGATCACATTGACTTAAGTTTCGATTTTTAATAAAGAATTTTTATACTAGTAAAATATTACTAGCGTAAAAATATAGTATAGTATATATTATATTTATATATTATATTATTATTCATTTATATTATATTATATTTATATTATTTATTTATAGTATATTATATATTATATAGTATATAAAATATAGTATTTTATAATTTAACTAATAAAACTATTTAGTCATTAGTGGTGATGTTCGTTAATTTTAGACACCTATTGCAATATTTTTGAACTAAAATAGTTATCAAATGACCAGTTTCACGTCTATTTCTTTGTTACCATTTTGTTTGATATGCGATGTTTTTTATTTTAGAATTTTTTTTTGAGGAAAAATCGAAAATGTATGTATATATATATATATATATATATATATATATATATATATATATATATATATATATATATATATATATATATATTATACATATATTGATAAATATTAGTGATTTGTAATATAATTTTGACACACGTTTGCCTATGATATATCTACACCTGTGCAACTTTTCAATTCAACATGCGTTTCAACGTGCCTTTTAACTTGCGTTATGGCGCAGCATAAGACGCATGCCTTCTTCCTGTCCACATGTTTGCGTTAGTTTCATTCAACCTTTCTGGTGAGTTCAGTAAAGACGGTTTTTTAAAAACGTTAAAAACATTTTATTTTGCAACTACTTACTGTTAACGTTTGTGTAATTTCAATTTCATGAATACATCTGACATTGTCATGTTAGCCGGTATGAGTGATGCTATGCTGGTGTAGATAAGAGCACGGACAATAATGGAAAAATAATAAAAAACTGTATGGAAAAAAGAATATTTAGAATACTTACTACAATTTACTACAAGAAAATATTTATTATCAAAAATATTTTTTACACACTCAATGTATAATCGTATTACTTTTTAGTTTATTTAATCTGAAAGTCCGTTGTACCATTAGGTATAAGACTGATAGTTTACATTTCAGCATGGTGATAATTCATGAATTTTTACCCTCCATGAGTTCTTGTCCAGTGCTAATTTTCTAACCTCATTCCAATGAATTCCTCGCTTTTCTGCCGCTTGTTCTTCCCATCTCAATCTTCCGTCCAACTTTATTTTTTTCTCGTGTTTTCGCTTTATAGATGTGTTTAGCTAATCTCTCTTCGTTCATTCTGTGGATGTGTTCCAGCGAGCTTAGTTGTCTTTCTTCTGTAGCTCTTTGTATTGGTTTTGTTTCCAGTTATTCCATTATTGTCGTATTTCTCATTTTATTCATTCTTGTAATTCCCTCTATTTTGCGCAGGAATTTCATTTTTGCAGCTATAATTCTACCTTTATATATCTTTGTTAAATTCGGAGATTCGATGCCGAACATCATTGATGGTCTCTCTACTTTCTGTTACACCTATGCTTTTATTTCTTTCGGTATCTCTCTTTTTCCTGGGAATGTTGTTTTTAGAGATTTGTATAGTTTGCTTGCTTTTCCCATTTTTCCGTTCATTTCACCATCCATATTTCCATTATTTTTTATTATTGTGCCTAATCACTTACTCCATTACGTTCCGATCAAATAAAATTTTGTTTTATTTTTGTGCCTGCAATTACCATTATTTTGCTTTTGTAGATATTTATTGCCATGTTTAAGTTATGTTGTAGTATTTCTTCAGAATCTGGCATTAGGACCATATTATCAACACATTCGTGTTGTCACTATTTTCATTTTTTTAAAACGTATTTTTGGATTCTTTCAATTTGTTTTACTATTTTTTACAACATCGTCAATAACTACTGAAAATAACAATAGACTCAGTGTGCACCCCTAGCCCTATCTTAAGCCCATTCCTGTCTCAAATTATCTGGATTAATAAATTATACTCCCTCTTCCACTCCTTTTCTCTTCTAAAACCACGCTGTGGTTATTCTAATGTTGCTTCTAATTTTTGTTTCGGCCTATGCTCGATTATTCTGGTAATTCCTGGTGTTTTACCAGGTAAACTTGTTACTGTAACCACTGTAGTTTTTACATTCTTTGATATCTCTTTTTTTTAAACAAGGTCAATATTATACCAATATTTCAATCTGTTGGTACTTTTTTTCCTATTATTTCATTTGTTATGTCTCCTATATATTTCAGCATTTCTGCTGTAATTTCATCTTGCCCTGGAGTGTGCCAAAATAAAATAAAATAAAAAAAAATATTACTTTCAAAATTATATTTTTATTGTTCTTAAATGATAAAATTAAACTGTTTTACTTTAAATTAAATTTGTAAACTATTGAAAAAACTTGCAAATTGTATCATGAAGTTGAAAGCAAAAGCACAAGATACCCATCATGGGTATGAGTCGGTGGGCTACCTTTGCGTCTCTTCATGCGTCATGATTTTTTCTTGCGTTCTTGCATGCCTCTCATTCAACACCGCACGCATCTAGCCTTTTAACAGATGCACATACATATAACATACCGTATGACCATGTTAAAATCATTATGAGAGGATTCAATCTCACTAAATTTTAGTCAGATTAAATAATTGCCTGATGATGCTTACCATGGTTAACGAAACGCGCGTCAAGGTTAAAAAAGTAATTTGGTTTTTAATAGTAAATCTAGTAGTGTTTCACACCGAAGGTTCCAATAGGAGAATTTATATATTTATCTTGAAAATGCTTCTGTATCTTTATTTTTGTAGATTCCTTAAAGCACAATACATTATAGCGTGGCCTCAAAGATTTTCCTTACGTTGAAATGTACGGTAAATTATGCAATTTAGAAAAAGAATTACGGCAAATGGATTCGTTTTATTATAATAACGTTTTGTCGTTTATGCGCAGTGTTTTCATGAAACCTTATTTGATTCGAGCGGTGTTCAGTAATGTTTTCTAAATTAAACAAATATTCAGAGTTATTGTTCCCAGCAGCAGTGTTGACAAATAATATTCAAGGACTCGATTTGTTCATATTCGAACCAATTCTAAACATTTTCACCACAGGAAACAAAGTTTGTGTATTGCGTGAAACATGTGCCAACCAGAAAACAAACGTATTGAAAAATACTGAAGTAGTTTGAATTTCATGCGTATGAAATATTGATGTTCAGCACAAAACATTTTAGTACTGAATACCAACAAATTGTGCTCTTGTGTTTTTTTTTTTAATTTTATTAACATTAGAAATAACTGAAAATATGGACATTTTTGACATATTACGCGTTTTTATTTCCCAAAAGGCAAGAATATTTCCCAGATGCAAAAGAAAATACAGTAGATCCTAAAAATATTCAGACACCCTATTTAAAAAATCATTCTAGCAATTTAACTTGTTTAACAAACTTCGAAAATCGTCTGTTTAATTCGATAAAAATATTCGGACGCGCAAACAAAATAATAAATCTGGATGAAACATATTAAACTAAGTGGTAATATTCGAATTTTGTTTACTACCAATAGTAATTGGCAAACTAGTACCGAAGGAATCTAAAATGGGTCATTTACCAAATACAAAAACATTAGTTTTAAAAATAGGCAATTGGTGCTATTTCATTATGAAAGGGGAAATTTCTAACGAAAAGTTGGGCAAATGCTTTAGTTAAGTAAATGTACGGTTAGAGATATCGTGCAATGCTACAAAAATTAGTACTGAATTTTTCCGAAGAAGCAAACAGGTAGCACGAAATTACTAAATGAAAGAGACCAACGCTTTATTTTAAAAGAAGTACACAAAAACTCTAATTAGTCCTTAATTAGTGGATCTAAGCTCAAAACATTGGGGGGAAGTAATTTTTAAAAAGTAGTCAGTACCGAAACAATACGTCGTTATATAAAAAAACATGGATATCATGGGCGCGTGGACCGGTAAAAACCTTGGTCAAATAAGAAAAATATTAAAACTCTACTGGATTTTGCTAATGAGTACGTTTTGAAGCCTGAAAATTATTAGAATGACGTTATTTTCTGTGATGAGTTAAAATTCAACATTTTTGGCTCAGATGGACATCAAATGGTGTGGCGAGAGGTTAATGAAGAACCCAATACTTATACCAATATTTTCGTATTGGTATACGTAAATATTTTCGTATTGGTATACGTAGTATACCAATACGAAAATATTTGTCCAACTGTTAATTAAACACAGTGGGGGATTGATAGTGCTTTGGGGGTGTACATCCTCAGAGAGGGTTGGTAACTTGGTGTTTATTGACGGTATAATGGACAAGAACAACTATTTAAATATTTTAAGGCGAAATCTAAGACTAGTGCGCAGAGCATAAACATAGTGCGGGTATAGATCTCGAATGGCTATTATACAACTGCTCAAAAGTAATTAAAACACCGCCTTACTCACCTGATCTTAATCCCATTGAAAACGTTTGGCATTATTTGGAAACTAATATAAATAAATATGAAATTACTAATATAGAAACTTTAAAGAATAAAATATTAGAGGAATGGAATAAAATCGACATAAATTATTTTAAAAAATTGGTGGGATCCATACGAAATTAATTATAAGCTAAGTTTTTTATACAGTTAATTTTTTAATTGATACTAATTAATTTCTGAGGACTTTTCTGATTATGAATTTATTAATTCATCTTTTTTAATTAACGTATTTACTATTAGTATGTATGTATTTTATAGTTGAGTTTTTGAATAAAAAATAATTATCGATTTGTTTACTTTATTTTTAAACTTTATCATAAATACTATTAATAATTGATGCGAAAAACTTTTTAAAAACTTGTTACAATTAATTATAAATTAATTAAAATTATCAAAAATCACGTGACTACGAACGCGCCGCGATTGGCTGCTATGTTTATGACGTCAGAATACTAGTGTTTTCACGTCAGTACTGTCAACGGCTCCTATTCGTATATATACTGTCAAAATTATTGTTGGTTAAGTGCAAAATAAAATATTGTTGTTTACTAATTTAGTTCAGTAATGTGTGACAAAGGGTTCATAAAGGCTAATTCTGATAATAAACCCCCTGTGGGTATTTTTATGATCACATACTTTCTGAAAAATGATATTTGGTTCAATTCACCTGAAGTTCGAAGTGCTAAAGCATCGATGTAAGTTTTTTAAAAAAATAATAATGTTAAATGTAAATAAGAAACAAAATATTTCTATTAAATATAATAATAAACTACTTGTAGGGTGGTCACGAGAAAGTAACGGTTAATACTATAGGTTTTGTTCAACTTAAATACAAAAAATGTATTTGCAAGGTAAAAGGATGTGTATGTTGAGAACATAAAATTCGGAGTAAAGCTTATACACTTACTTTGATTATTAATGAGAAATTAAGAGAAGTCCAAGACATTCGATGTCACGATTGTGTAGCTGCAGCAGATAATAAATACTGAAACAAAAGAAATTATATAATGTTATACATAGTAATATTTTGTATATATTTAATGACAGGTGATTGTAAACATACATTAACACTACTCATGTGAACACATCGGAGAAGTGAAGGTCCAACACCCACTGAAGAAAAATGTTAAATATTGAGTAACCAAAATATATTTTCTAGTTTTGTAATTATTGTTTGAGCAAAAAAACAATATAAATCATAATTAGAAAAATAAAACACATACATAGTGTTTAACTCACTATTTTTATTTCAATAAAAATACACCGTTAAATATACATAAAACTTCCCCCTAGGAACTAGAACCCCTTAGAACTAGCATAATGTGGATAATATATTACAGTAGATTATAATATATAAACTACATTAATAATTAATTCAGAATAAAACAATCACTACCCAAAATTATATATGTATATAATTTTGATTGATTGTTTGATTGTATTCATTGAAGTTTGCAATACTTTTAAAACCACACAGATTCGAACCATCACACTGAACTCTATTAATATTTTTTAAAAAATCTAGCCACACTACATTATTGTTTTAATTAAGGTTTTCACTATTTTTAAAACGATGGCAATTTTTCGCTTTACATGTTTTACAAACCACCACATTAGACTCTTGATTTAATAATATTTTGCAAATATAAATAAATGTGGCTGCTAACTAACTGTAATGCATGACCAGCCAAAGATTTCCCAAATAAGAGAGGGTATCTAAACCATTTTTTTTTATTGGAAAATTTATAGTCGAAGTGTGGGACTCTACTGTTAAACTCTTCCCACTAGAAAACCACTGCCAGCCTTCCATCAGTCATCAGTCCTCAATGCCTATAATAAATTTCTAACCTATGTTTAAACATACCCTTTCAAATGAATATCTTCAATCAATAAATGAAATGTACCAAAATGCTGAAAAAAACTAAATATTTTAACTGTTTTGTTTTTATTTAATATATATATATATATATATATATATATATATATATATATATATATATATATATATATATATATATATATATATATATATATATATATATATATATATATATATATATACCATTTTCTTTAGTTTTTGTTTGGATAGTAGGTTTGCTTTTTTAATTTTTTTTGTTTGCATACTCCTTCAGATGTTTGTTTTGATTCCTTAATTTAATTACTTGGTATTCATCCAACTGATCATACAAATTTCTGTACTCTTCGACCATTTACATATTAGATTATCCTTTTAAACTTTCAAAAATATAAGACTTTTCATATACAATTACCTTCCAAATCGGTAGTCCAATTTTGTTCTTGTCTGTTCTTGTCTAATTCTTCAATATTATTATTCCTATCCTACAAAATTGACGCTCCTGTCCCTCCTGTTTTTTATTGTTACTACCCTCGGTTGTGTTGCATGTAGATTATTTACTGACACACAGGAATATTTCTTCTTATTAATTTGGCAGGTTATTATTATCCCTATATGAATTAAATAATATAAATAAAAGTTATAAAAACGAATGCAAAAAACAAAAGGAACCCTTATCTCATTTCAGTCTGAAGTTACCTTTGAGCTTCCATATATATATATAAGCATAACGTCGAAAACAACACAGAAAGCCTAAATATCAATAAACAAAGCAAGTATATTTTCAAATCGATCGCAAATCAATAAAGGCAGTCAAAGATATAAGTTACACCTATAGTACAATGACTAAAGATCGATAAATTGTTTTATTTATATTCTGAACGTCTGTTCAGAAAAAGGGCGAAAGAAAATTTCAATATAAGTAACCGAATTGCTCCGAGCCGAACCGATTGGCTTTCGGTACGCTTTGTGAGGTCACAAACTGTTCCGATTGTTTTCAGGAATTGTCGACCTGCCATCGGTACTAGGTTTAAAAAATTATTTGCAATTTTATATAACTTTTTAATTATAAGAAAAAACTCTTTTTATTTTTTTTTTTATAATTAAAAAGTTATATCAAAGTGAAAATAAATTTTTAAACTTAGTAGCGAAATCTAGCGTCGACAGTTCCCGACAAATCCCGAGCACATTTGACGTCACAATGTTTATTTTCCCTCAATATCACAGACAGCGGATACGAGTGTTTTAGTTTTTAATCAACTTATTCTTGTTATTATCATCATTGTATTGATAAATTCATTGAAAATGTCAAATCTAATTAGTTATCGTGCCTGTTTCGTACAATTTTGTACGAATACTACGAAATCAACTCCTGAAAAAATGTTTTTAAATATGCCCGAGATGTTAAACGTCGAAATCAATGGTTCTAAGCAGCACGACGTATTAATCCTAAAACACCAACAAATTTTTACAACCTGCTGTCATGAAATATATCAGTTTTTATTGTTTAAGTATTTATTACCTGCTGAAACTACACAATCATGATATTGAGTGTCTTGAACTTTTCTTAGTTTTTCATTAATAATTATGGTAATTCTATAAGCTTTAATCAGAACTTTATGTTCTCGACATACACATCTTTTTAAAGTGTAAATACAATTTTTGCGGTTAAATTGAATATATTCATAACCTAACTTTTCCGTGACATCCTACAAATAATTTAATTATATTTAATAGAAATATTTTAATAAACTCAAATTGATGCTTTTACACCTCGAACTTCAGCCGAATTGAACCGAATATCATTTTTGAGAAAATCTATGACCATAAAAATATCCACACCAGGCACATTATTAGAATTACTCGTTATGAACCCTTTGTCATACATTACTGAATTAAATTATTAACCATCAATATTTTTTTTGCACTAAACTTCAATAATTTTAAAAGTGTATATGTACACAGGTATACGCCGTTGACAGTACTTACGTGAAAACACTTTAACATAATTACGTCACAAAAATGGCGCTTTCCCAGTCACGTGGTTTTATTTCAAATTTTATAAATTCTAATAAATTTATAATTAATTGCAAATAGTTAATATTATTTATGATTAACTTAAATCTAATACTCAAATTGTGGTTGTACTAGAATTGGTTATTAATTTTCCTAATAAATTCTTTCATATTATTATTTTATTATTTTCATAAGCACATAGCAATATACTTGTCTGAATATTTTTCGGATACACTGTATGCTAGATAGAGGATGCCTTATGACCACACATTTCAATCAGTACCCAACAAAAATTATTAAACTTCCAATGGGGATATTCTGCCCCATTCACTTACTCTCCGGACATCGCACCGTTACTACCGTCTGTCTCGATAAACAACCTGTCCACATTATTTTTTTTGAAAATAAAATTGCAAATTTTTGCCAAAAAAACATTATGGACCTAACATAAAATAATACTAATGGCCAATTACATAATAGATTAAAAATTTCATATATAATTTGCGTTTCTCTTCTTCTTAAAAAAATCCCTACGAACTTTCCGGACAACCCGATAAAAAATAAGGAATAAAATTAATTTTATAATAGAAAGACGATCATAAAGTAATCCCTACCTTTTGTTCCTGATCCTCAAACAAACAATATTCAAATTTCAGCCGGGGCGTTTCTCACGCAACACAAAAAAAACTTGTTTACAGTGACGAACACATCGGGAGCGAAACAGAATATAAACAATTTGTAACCCTCAAAATTACTTTATTGCCAACGAAGCCCGAAATAACAACTTTGCGTGTTTGTCTAATTCAGAAAACAAAGCACAACGCGCGAAAACATCCCTCGTACCAAATAAGATTTCCCGAAGACGTCCCTCGCAAAAGACAAACCGTCCTTTTGATAGATCGAATCCACTTATCTTCATTCCTTTTGCAAATTACGTAATTTACAGTATATATCATCGAAACAAAAAGGGTTTTTTGAAGGTGATGCTCCCTAAAGTATAAATTACGATCGACATTAATGTGTAATATACAGGATGTAAAGCTGTTTTCACATAGAACGGATTTGGACAGCCGTAAAAAAACGCTGGATAATTTAAGGCCTTTAAATAATTTTCAAAAATATAGGATTAAGAGTAAAGGAGCGTAAGATTAAAAAAAAATAATAATTTTAATTTTTTTTCAATAATTTTAAATTAAAAAAATAAAAATATGCTTAAAAATATTTTGAAAAGTTATTTAAAGACCTTAAATTGTCCAAGTAGCGTTAGAGAAAGTACTTTCGTAAATTTAACCAACAATTCTTTACATTTTTTTTAATAAGAAGTTTCCTTAAAACAAACATTTCCGCGGAAAACAGGTCAGAAGGTTCATTATAATTTTCTTAACAGTGGCACGTCGTGTTTATTGCGAGCGAACTACAAGCCACCTCAAACATCCTGGCCTGGCAACGAGTTAGATATTTACCCACACCCTGCAATATACGCAGGTGACCTATCAGGTAGGTATCGCCTTGCGAACTGGGCAGACTCCGATGGCCTTCACTTCTCTCTCAGACCTCTGCATTGTCTCAGTAGCTACCAAAAAACGCCCTCTCCCAATATCAAAGAAAGTCTTAGGAGACTTCCCACTTATCCAACACCGCCCCGTTGTTCTCGAAACTGGAATTAAAATCCTGATAATTTATTGTACACCCAGGCCTAGATGGAATTTTGAGAAGGTCCAATGGGATAAATTGGTTGTGCAGCTAGAGAAGCATTATAACAATAGCTAAAAAGTATATACCCCGTGGTTTTCGGAGTGCATACGTCCCAGGATGGAACAAATAGATGGAACTCCTCTATCAGGAATTCAAGAATGGCGGAGACTCTGAGATAGCGGACGAGCGCCTTAATCGTCTGAATATAGAGCGCCACAAAAAAATTAGGAAAAAACGACAGGTAACATGGACTTCGAAAAAATCTAATAGAAAAGCCTGGAGCCTCCTGAGGAAACTAAGCAGCTCTAACCCACCCGCTCGTGACCCACCGGAAGTATCGACCGACCAAGTCGCTGCACGAGCTATAGCTCTCTAAAATCTCAAGAAGCAAACAAAATACGCGGATATTAAGAAACAACTGACAATCCGCCGACAAACACTCTGATTACTCCAGACCATTCACCGCGGAAGAGCTAGATAAAACACGACAAGATACCAAATCTGGTAAGGCTCCTACTTTCGATGGAATTCACTCCGAATTCCTCAAAAACTGCGGAAAACACACAAGAATGTGGTTAAGTGAAGCTCAAGAAATTGACAATAATCAATAATCCGTAACAATCCCGAAACCGAACAAGCCAAAGAACTTGCTTGAGAGCTACCGCCCTATAACTCTATTAAGTTCATGCTACAAACTTCTAGAGATATTGTTACTAAACCTACTAGGCCCACTGATACTGGAACCGCCTGATAAGGGTCGGTACTCGCACCTGACCTGTTTAATCTGTATATCTCAGACATGCCACACATAGCGTCAATAAAATGTGGGTATGCTGACGACCAGCTCTTGCTATCTGCAGTAAAACCATAGACGAAGCTAGTAACAAATTATCAGAAGACCTGACTATATTGGGAAAATATTTCGTTTAATTGAAATTTGAAAATATTTAAGATACACAATGACTTATCTGCTGTCGGCTTGCGGAGACTGAAGTCCAGTCTAGATCCCCCACTGCTGTTAGCAGAACAACTCCTCGGAGAAAATTTCAACCTTAATGCTAAATGGGGGAATTCTGAAATATTTCAGAGACTGAAGTCCAGTCTAGACCCCCCACTGCTGTGGACTGACTCGCTGCTAGGACTGACTGAATCGCCAGCTTGTGACTGTGGTGAACTCCGCCAAACCCTTCATCACATCGTAGCTGAGTGCCCTTTTACAGCATATGGTGGTAAAATGAATGATTTCCTTGAGGCCACACACTCCGTGTTGGAATGGATTAATGGCCTTGATTTTAAAATTTGATGCACTTATTGTGCTGTGTCTTCGGTTTTATATATGTATTTTTGTTTTTGTCTTTTAGAATTTAATCTGTTTATATGTTATATTTTAATGTATGTACCTGATGCTGAACTTTATATATTTTTTATCTATTTGTTTTTTATATATTTTTATAATCTATTTTATATTTTATATGTTTTTGGTGTTTTACAATTTAATCTGTTTATTTGTTATATTTTAATGTATATATCTGATTCAAATCCATGTAAGCGATACGCTAAATAAAAAAAAGAATAGTAGACTACCGACAGAAGTGAAAACATGAATCTGTGTTTTTTTTTATTTTTAAATTAATTATGGTATGAATAATTAAGAATTCATAATTTGTAAGTTCAAATTATTAACATTAGTCTGGTTTTCACATCTACTGGCACTCCGAGCATTAATTATATACATTTTCATATAGTTTATATATTAATCAAAACCTATGATGGGTTGCGCAAGCCCAGTACAAAATATAAATACAACTAAATTGAAGTAATAATTAGTTACACTTATATTAGTTATACCCTGTGTTTGTATTTATATAGATGTTAAACTTGAAGAGATTTACCATTAAACACCAAATCACTTTTTTTTAACTGCTCGACACACGTTTCGCTAGCCATGTTAGCATCATCAGGAGATGATTTAATCTGATTGAAATTAAATCATCTCCTGATGATGCTGACATGGCTAGTGAATCGTGCGTCGAGCAGTTAAAAAAAAGTGAGTCGCCAGTCTAGCGCAACACGTCACTAGCATGTCGGTGACGCGAACCCATAAGTTTTGTCCCTACCAAAAATCGTTCAACGCGGCTAAAGAAGTTTTCACTTCAATAAATTCAACAAGATCATAAATAAACCGTTCGATTGGTCGATTATATTAACCATACATTTCACGTAACGTTCGAAAAGTCTGAGGAACTAAATATACAACAACCTAAGAGTGACATTTACATTTCAAACAGTGTTGCCGCTATTACGTGTCAAAGTTGTGATATTTTTATTGGAAAACCCTATATATTATTTATGATCGCACAATTCTCACTACCACATCCCGTAACTATCTGCAAATGCTTCATAGTTCAATGTAAAGATTGTAACCAGAAATTTGTTAAATCATAAAATTATTTTATTTTTAATTCCAGCTATTCCAATGACATCGTACACCTCTGCCTTGAGGCGTTTTCCAACCACTCCCGACTACATCAACAACGATCTACCCTACGAACCACCCAGCGGTATCGCGAACTGTACCAACATCAAAAACATGTGGACGCCCTGCTTATGCCATTTGGAACAGTGTATAGGTTGGTACCCGTGTGAACTAAAATACTGTAAAGGAAAAGGTACAGCCAAAAACTCCTTTTCGAGTTACAGATGCGGTATCAAAACTTGTAAAATATGCCACTTGTTCGTCTATTATATAGCTCAGAAACAACAGTGCCTGTGGGACGAATGACCTTAGAACATTGAGGGTTATCTAGCTTGTACATAGTACGAATTATTGCCTTAAAAGTTTTCTTTAATGTGTAGATAGAATTAAATGTAACATACTTGGACCAATAATAGGAACCCTTGCGACTATATTCGATTTTTTCATTTTATTTTGAATAAAGTTGTTTATTGACACTCAAACAATATTCTAGAATAGATCTATAGTCAAGACTGTTTCTGGAAAATATTTGTTATTAGCTCTAGTAGACGTTTTTTAAATTTATTTTGAAAAAAATATAAAAGATGATCTTCGTAAAATTACTAGCTCTATATATATATATATATATATATATATATATATATATATATATATATATATATATATATATATATATATATATATATATATATATGGGGTTTTCGGTCATTTATAATATAGAGTTTTTTTTTTATTTTGCTTACGTTTCGGTTATTTTAACTATCTTTAGAATAATTTTGTTAACAACTTAATATACTATATTTACGTTACACTATTATAAACTATTGGTTGTACTTTTAAAAGCATTATATTTTTTAATGGGTATCTAGTTTCTGACTAGTTGGAAAATAACAGAAAGTTAAACAAAACGAAAAATAATTTGTACTTATATATTAATAAACGGTCAGGAAAATACATATAATAAATAAATAAATGTATATATATATATATATATATATATATATATATATATATATATATATATATATATATATATGAAATGAAAATGAAAAGGGCAAAACTCGAGAAAGACTCAACCAATTCGGCTAATTTTTTTTTCGTATATTCCTTAAGGCACACGGAAAATTTTATTATAAAAAAAATGCGTGGACAATAACAAAAACAACACTTTTCTTTTCACATAAAAAGTAGCTGTCAAACAGTTGAGGTAAATTGCCAACGTCAATCTAAACAAAACAAATGCGCGTTTGAATTATTTATGGTATACATTCAAGTTGATTACACTATATGATTATCAATTTATGCATCTGAAAAAAATATTCAAAGACAACATTATAGTAATGTTGTAATAGAGCATAATCTAATAATATTATAGTGATAGTGTAATTTAAAATTAATTCTTCTGTGCGTGGCGATTCTTGTTTTTTTTTATATTTTCACTTCTCTTGAAAACCAATTGTGTGTTCCGTGTGATTACGTTTAGACCCATGCCACCAAAACGTGGGCGCAGTAATTTGTGTCGAAGAACTCGAAATGCTACAAACCAAGCAAACTTTCAATCTAATCGGATTACAGAACAACGTGAAGAGCGAAATGAAATTGAAAGGAAGAAATATTTTCTAAACAACTCATTGACCTTGGTAATGACAAAACCCCTGTTGATGATTCGACTGGCTGCATTACATTTTCTGTCGATTTTTGTCAGTTTACTGAAACAACAACCGAGCTCATACAAAAGATGTTCCCAAACGTCGCTCAAAGTTACAAAGATCATTTTTGGTTGAGCGAGCGTGCTATATTAGCTGCCAAAAACACGGATGTAAATGAAATAAACTTCAAAATTTAAAATGAAATTGCCAGTGAATTAAAGACATACAAATCAGTTGATTGCGCAACTAATCAAGATGATGTCGTCAACTATCCACCAGATTTTTGAAACTCATTGGATTTGCCAGGATTGCCACCCCATAATCTTCAATTGAAAGTAGGATCGGTAGTCATAATGTTACGAAATATTAACCCACCGCGTCTTTGTAACGGCACACGGCTATCAGTGAAAAATTTACTTAACAATGTAATCGAACCAGCAATTCTAAAAGGAAAATATAAGGAAGAAGTGTTGATACCCCGCATCCAAATGATACCAACTGACGTACTATTTGAATTTAAACGACTGCAATTTCCAGTGCGGCTTGCTTTTGCAATAACCATAAATAAATCACAGGGTCAGTCTTTAAGAATTTGCGGCGTTAACCATCAAAACTCATGCTTCTCTCATGGACAGTTCTAAGTTGCCTGCTCTCGCGTTGGGAAACCGTCAGCTTTATTTGTTTACGCGCCAAGTTACCAAACAAAAAATATTGTATATCATAAAGCATTAGAATGAATATCATCAAGTTTATAAAGTATTGCAATCTACGATATAGAAAACTTATATTTGTAAATAATCGTCGTTTATTGTTGAGACATAAATAACGTGATCACTCGGGAATACTTATTTAATTTTTACTATTAAATTTTGACAGAACGAAGTCTGTCCGGGCAGCTAGAATATATATATGTATATATATATATATATATATATATATATATATATATATATATATATATATATATATATATATATATATATATATATATATATATATATATATATATATATATATATATATATATATATATATATATATATATATATATATAGTGTTCTACCGGCGTGTGAATGCGACCTGTAAAGGGTGGTACCCCCCGCCATATGGAGCATCCTGAAGATGGTTTTTCACAAATATTTCCGAAACCATTTACACTAAAATTTTGAAATTTGGTGACTGTTATAGACTTTGGGAAAACGGTGCATCTTATTGAGGCGAACTAAGAGTACCTCTTTTATGTAAAAAAGTTAGGAATTTCATAATCTTGAATGCAAATTGAATAAAATACGTACAAAGAAAAAATTGGGCAATTATCCCCCCCCACTCAATATGTTACTCTCCTATGCCAGCTGATGACGGCTTAAGACCAGAAACCAGTTCTGGGAGACGCTTGCTGGCGCTTTGGGTGGCGGATGGAAGAACGACAAAGCACCAACGTGGAGTGCGGGTGTATTTTCTTTTTTTTTAATATGCTTCTCCACTAGGCTACTGCATCATTATTTTTGAACAGACTTGGTACTTATCCGAGGTTAGACGGGTCACGAACGGTCCCGCACAGTTTGTCTGTCATGGTCGTTTATCACAGGATTGCAGAGTTGCATGTGATTGCAGCCATCATTCGACATGGCCGATTTTTATGGTCTGGGCTTTAGTCATTCCCTTCATCTTCTATCCAGGCGTTCAGCCTGAGCCCAGCTGATGACGGCTTAAGGCCAGAAACCGGGCCTGGGAGACGCCTGCTGGCGCTTTGAGTGGCGGATGGAGGAACGACAAAGCACCAACGTGGAGCGCGATTGTATGTTCTTTGTTTTTAATATATATATATATATATATATATATATATATATATATATATATATATATATATATATATTTAAGTATAATAAATAAATATAATATATATGCGTTTGAGAATCAATATAACAACTTTATATTTTATCCAGACATATTTTGACATTCACTTCCCCCGCGCCCTAATTTTTGTCCAACATTTTTATCCCTTTATTTCCAAAATAATGTTTATGAAAACATCGTTGCGTTTTTAAGGCTGAGCTATGTAATATGTTAGAATTGTGGCTGTGACATGAAATTGTAATAAAGCTAAACAAAAAAGATTAAAAATGACCTTTTCTACTTGCAAAAGAATTTCTACACAATAATTAAATATAGAGTTTAGATGTTCTACTAGAATTCTAAATAATACCTTTAACGCTTTTAACAATGGGTTTTTAGATGTAAGTGGTTTAGTATTATTAGATAGTCTACCAAATTTGAAAGTATTTCAATACATTCAATCACTGCAATTCGATATGCATAACCTGTTGTCCTTGCGGAGATGGTTTGTTTGCCTTTTAATATAAAATTCATCGTGAAACCTCTTTAGAATCTTAGTTATTTCGACTAAAATGAAAAAAAAACACGCCCCCAAGCAATAAAACTGATTGAAAATGGGAATAGAAAATATCCAGGGGAAATATGAAGTATACTTTGGTATACAAGCTGAGAGCAATGTCAGATTGTTGAAAGCAAATATAAGATTTCATAAGAGTACGTGTTTTTTTTCCAATGAAATGTACTGAGATTAAGTTAAAATTTGGTTTTTTTATTGACTTCAATATGAATAATATTCTGATCAATAAAATATTCATGTTTCCTATAATTTTATCTTTGGAGATAACTGTTGGTTTTTGTTAGATATTGTTAAGCTCAGAAATGGTTTATGTTTTTAATGATAAGTTATTAACTTTTTGAGATGAAATAAAAAGAAAACGAGTTGATCAATTTTAACAAATTTATTCTTAAAATTTACAAAGTTTCTTGGAAATTCATGTTCTGAAGATTACTTTGTCTAAATGTGTACCATATCTGTTCTGGTACTCCTGAAGCCGATCTCTGAAATTTGCCCTAACGGGACCGCAAGTGTTTGCACTTATAGATTCGATTTCTTGCCGACTATTCTTCTTTTGGTTTTTCAGAATGGCGTGACGATTGTGAGTGGCCGCGGGCGGAGGGGGTGCACTGAATGTCTCCTCGTCGAAAAATCAATTTTCCCGGAAAAAGCGCCTGTACGATGGGCAGAGAGAGATTGGAAGTGGCAGGTGGTTTCGTCTTGTTGGGACCAAGTATCCTGGGTGTATCCTTCAAATTGTTAAAGAGAAGGAGCGAAAAAAGTTCGCCTTGGTGAAGTTCGAAAAAAATTAGCCAATTATTCCGAATGCCGAAATTGCAGCCCAAACTGTGCCCTTCGGGCTATGAACAGACCGTTCATGTTTCGTTTTAGTGTTTTCTCCATACCAGTAGCGACAATTTATATTATTTACATGGCACTATTGCATTGTTATTGACGTGAACCTTGCATCATTTGGACCAGATTAGTTTCTAGACAGCATTTAAAGTTGCGTCATTCACTTCAACTTTTATAAATTTACAGGGCAAACTTTACCCGGAGTGCAATTTGCTCGAGAATAGAGCTTTTGTTTGGGAAACCTTTTAATTCCGAAATGTAAAATAACTTTTAATTTTGTATCAAAGTCCAACAATTTTTTATGGACATTTATATGGAATTATGGATCATTCCTCCATCAGTTGACCCAGAATTTTTCCATACATCTTTATCTAGATTTTATAAATTTACAGGTCACACATTATCCAGAGGGCAATTTTCTCAAGCAGTAGAGCTCTTATCGGTAAAATCTCCAAATAATTGCCCAAAATATTGCGTCACCTATGAATAGAAGCAATTTTTCAACCAGTCTTTGTTTTTCCAAGATGTAAAATAACTTTTAATTTTGTGTTCAATACTTTTTTAATCGTTTTTTAAGGGACGACAATATGATGAACCTACTTTGCCTAAAGAAATATTTATACATAATGTACATGCCCAGTTAGAAGAAACAATAAAAACATTACTTCCCATTTGTTAGCGTAAAATGGCATAGAGTTGACATGTTAACATAGAGTAAAATGACAATACAACTCACTCTAATCAAGAAATCTGAATTATTTTTTAGTAAAAGTAAATGTACATTACAAAAATTGTTTTACTCTTGCAATGATGTCACAGACTTTCGTTTGATTTCTGATCCATGCGCAGGACTTTCTGTCTCATCTTGTAATGCCAAGCATACATCTTTCCATTCCCATCTGTGCTACCCGAAGTTTTTGAATTAATTGCAATGTGAGTGTCCAGGTTTCACTTCCGTATGTCATAATGGGTAGAACGTCTTAACACAATGTTGAGCCTGCCAAATGCCTGCCAGCCACATTTAACACGCCGTTCCACCTCCCGGGCGGTATTCCCCTCCATTGAATTCCTCTGCCCAAGATATATAAAGCTGTCCACAATATCAAAATCCCTTCCTAAAACTGAAATTATTCTGTCCTGAGCGAAGTTATTGAACATAACCTGACTCTTTTTCAGGTTGATTTTTAAGCCAAATGATTCGCCAGCCCTTTGCAGTTCTTGTATGCGTCTGTGCAGCTCCTCTGGGTCTTGTGAAAGGAGAACGATATCATCTGCAAATCTGGTTTAAGTTGGTTTAAATTTGCACCATTGATCTTTACATCATCCTGTTCCTAATCCAGTTTACGAAATACGTCTTCAAGGCAAGCCGAGAAAAGAATAGCGATATTGCCTCACCCTGCCGTACACCTCGTTCTACATTAATTCCCACTTCAAGATGACCAAGGTGAATTGTGGCTGTAGCTTCATCATATATCAAACCTAATATAGGTTTACATATACTTATCTACCCCTTGGCTAAGCCGTGCATCCATTATTGCACACTTTGAGATGGAGTCAAATGCTTTTTCGTAGTCGATAAATGCCAAGCACAGTGGCATGGTGTATTCGTTGTGCCTTTCTATGGCCTGCTGTACAACCTGGATGTGATCCATTGTACTGAATCCACTTCTGAATCCTGCTTGTTCTCTTGGTTGTGCGTCATTCAGTTTTTTTAATATTCTTTTAGAAATTATCGTAGTGAAAACTTAACGTACATTACTGATAGGAAGCTTATTGGACGGTAGGTCTTTAAATATTCCTATGTTCCCTTTTTATCCAAAAGGATCACTTCTGCATTTTTCCACAAGTCGGGTACTTTCTGTTCTTTGAGGTATTTTGAGTATAATTTTGCCAGTGTCTTATGTAACGTCCGACCACCAGCTTTTAGCATTTCGACAGTTACACTGTCCTTTCCTGGATCCTTGCCGCTTTTCATCGATTCTATAGCTTTTGTTACTTCCTCCACAGGATATCTGGCATTTGTTGTTCCGTGGGTATTTTTGCCTTTGATTGGTTTTGATCTTCATATAACTGGGAATAAAATTTTCTGACAACCTCGAATATTTGCGTACGCGCCATGCATACTATGCCTCAAGGCATATATTTGCGTTCTTTTGTTTCTCAGTTTCTGTTTAGCCTTTGCCTGCTGTTTAGCCTGCATTTTTCCATAAGTGAGGTACTTTTTGTTCTTTGTGGCATTTTGAGTATAATTTTGCCAGTATTTTATATAACGTCCGACCACCTGCTTTTAGCATTTCGACAGTTACACTGTCCTTTCCTGGAGCCTTGCCGTTTTTCATTGATTCTATAGCATTTGTTACTTCCTCCACTAGGATATCTATTATTTATTCTTCCGTGGATATTGTTGTCTTTGATTGGTTCTGATCTTTATATAACTGGGAATAAAATTTTCATTTTTAAAATTTAAATAAATTTAAAATTTAATTTAAACAAAATAAAATTAATTTTTTTTAAGGCATATATTTGCGTTCTTTTGTTTCTCAGTTCCTGTTTAGCCTTGTTAATTCCTTTGTTTTCTTTCAAGGTTTTCTGCACTAGCTGCATGTTGAATCGGCGCATGTCCTCTCTGAGACGTTTTCTTATAGTTTTGCAGAGCTCAGTGTACTCGACCCTGCCAAAAGAATACCTGCTTTTCTCATTTCCCGCCGTTTCTTCATTAAATCAATGGTCTCACTGGAGATTTTTGTTTGTTTGAGACATTTTTCTTCTAGTGTTATTGAAGCAGTCGTTTGAAGCACATTGTTGGTGATTTCTTCATATTGAACTGATAGTTCCATTTCATCCGGATCTTGTAACACATCAAACCGGCTTGACAAAGCAATCTCAAAATTGCTTCCTCTCTCCAACAGTTTATCAGAATCCATTTTGCCCTTCTTTAATCTTACCATTCTTTAGCGTTCTCTTCGACAATTAATCGTAGCTTTTGCTCATACCATTCAGTGGTCACTTCCAACATTAAAATTGTTAAGG
Organism: Cosmopolites sordidus; assembly: GCA_031761425.1. Classification (NCBI taxonomy): domain Eukaryota; kingdom Metazoa; phylum Arthropoda; class Insecta; order Coleoptera; family Curculionidae; genus Cosmopolites; species Cosmopolites sordidus. The sequence continues at coordinate 8,817 of JARFXV010000553.1, read as the reverse complement.
ACAGTACAATTGGTAAACATTGTTTTATCGTTGGTCAATTTCACTTAAGCCCAGATGGACTTTTCCATGTCCATTTTCTGGTGATATTTTTCTTATAAAACGAATTCCATATATATAGTTCTTGTCCTTCCGCAAAATCAACCAGTTTGTCACCTCTGTTGTCTCGCTCACCAGTTCCCTATGGGTCAGTTGCATTTTCGTCAGTTCTTGTTGTTCCAATTCTGGCATTAAAATGACCCATCAGTTTTAAAAGTTCCTTATATAAAGCTCCTTATATAAAAGCTGGGCCACATCATCATAAAATTCCTCAATTTCCTCATCCCTATGGCTTATAGTTGGTGCATAAGCTTGGACGATTTGAAGCCTAAACTTTTTATTCTGCTGAATGACTCATTGGGCTAGTCGGTCAGATGTACATCGGCCATTTTCCGTACCTCGAGTGTAAAGTACGTGTCCAGTGGGTTCCAGTTTGATTAACTCTTCGCTCTTTCTTCGTGTTTCACAGAGCCCAATAATATCCCAACGTATGTTGTCAAGTTCGATTAACTATTCTTGCAATCGGGCCTCCGTTTTCATAGTTCGTATATTTAGCGTTGCAATGTCAAAAGGCCCATGGCAGCCTGATCTAAACCGGTGATTCTTAGCATCATCTGCCTTGGGTCGGGCCTTCCCGCTTCCATAAGTAGTTGCCTCTTGGTCTCCGGGGAATGAGGGCAGTGTTTGAGGTTGTACTTTCATATTGAAACATATTGAAACATATTGAAATACCATGTTGAAGATTTGGACCGTAATCTGCCACGCTGGTCCAATGCGGGTTGGCAGATTTTGGATCAAGTGAGTCTGAGGCCTCTACCTTGATCTGTCCGCCAGGGGTGACCCTCCCAGTAGCATAGACTCCAGAGGGCATAGCTCAAAACTTCATTGCCCTACTCAAACCCCTTTACCACGTCAAGGTCTGATTCACAAAGAGGATATATATATATATATATATATATATATATATATATATATATATATATATATATATATATATATATATATACATATATATATATATATATATATATATATATATATATATATATATATATATATATATATATATATATATATATATATATATATATTTGCATTGAAAGACAATATTTATCAAAACAGTTACGTGAAACACAGTGCAATAATTAAGACTCAATTAATGTTTGCCAAAAATGAATAATAAAAATGACTACTATAATCGGTATTATATACAAAGTATACGTAGTATCATAATTTGCAGAACTTTTCAGTTTTTAATTAAAGATAACTACATATATCCTTAATAGTGTTTACAATGGATATATGTTGACTGCAAAATTTGTTTTCTACATTAAGTTATATTTTTATATCTCATTAAAATTAACTCTCGGTAAAACATGAAATTTAACTTTTCTACAACCATACTGTGCACAGTAATGAGGACTAAATATATATATATATTTACCAAAAGTTAATAGATAATGTAAAATTTATTTTCTAAATAAATTCAATTTTCATTTCTGGGTAAAATCAAGCCTTTGTCTTGCAACTTTTCATACTTAATGTATTCCGGTCCTCTGAAAATGATTTGGATACAAAAAAAACTTACAAAAAAATTATTGTTTGCATATTTTTCTTCTAAAACTTATGTAGTTCTCATTTTTCATTGAAAATTTGCGTTCACTCTGAAAATTAAATAACTTTTTTTCATATTTAATATCCCATAGTATCATAAATAGCAGAGCGTTATATGAATCCAATATATACCAACATGTTTTCAACTATATCTCCAGATGTGTGAAATAGCAATAGTGCACTGTTTATTTCGACAAATGGTGAAATAGCTGTGAACATTGGGTTAGTGTTTTCCAAAAGAATATGTGGATTTTTTTTCATATTTGATGTCTATATCTTGTTTTAGTAGAATCAAAGAAAAACCAACGTTTTATCTCCAACATAAAGTTTATTAGATATAAAGCACACTAATAATGAAGACCAAAATGTAAACGATGCAAATTCACACTATCACCCTGTATTTCTTTTATCAAGATAATTAAGCTAGAATTACAGTACTGCATTTATTTTCTAAATTAGAATAGAATTTCTGCAATTTAGTCAACATTCCAAGTGTTGAATTGATTTTCATTGTTGATATATACATTTGTGTCTCAAGTTTCCTTTATTTCTTAACATACATGTAGTGAACATTTGATATACTTATATTTATTTCAGCTCAAACCTAACGCAGACATCTCGTATATTCCCTAATCTAATTTTTAAAATTAAATTACCTAGATTTAAAATATATAATACAGAAAGATCGAACATTGCTAAATTCAGCTTCGTAAAAAGATAAATGATTTTAATTTAATAGAAATAAAGACAATAAAATTTGAATGTATAAAAATTATATTGCCCACAACCTTTTATTTTAATGTAAACTGCACTGCCTTAGATGTCTCTTTTTATAATAATATCTCTTGTTTCCAGAGTTGCATTTATATTTTCTATATTTTTGTAACATAAATACGTACACTGTCTTATTTTGTTCGTTTCCTATATATGTTTTAAAAAATGGGTATTTCAACATGCTTGTTCATATATTGAGTATTGACTTACTCAATATACTTTTATGATATAAAACTATATTGAGTATGTAAAAATATATTCATTTTATAACTACAAAAATATACTTTTCGACTATAAGACCACCTACACTTTCTCAGTGAGATTTGAATCAAGTGCTATATATTCGAAACCCATAGAAAATGTTGCCATGCTACCATGCTCCTTTATACATTCATTCAATCTTCACCAAAATATCAGCAAGTGTCTCCCGAAATATAGTATCCCTCCATTCGAACTGAATGCATAGAAAACGATTGAAGAAATGACCAAAGCCATGACCAAGTCAGAGACCAATATATGGCTGATTTATGGTCATGGCTTTAGCCAAGGCCAACTGATAACGCCTTAAGGTCCGAAACCGGTCTTGGGAGACATTCGCAGGCGTTTTGGTGGCAGCTGAAGTTCTCTCAGCTGAGTGTTTAAAGCACCCACGTGGAACACGAATGAATTTTCTTATCTTATTAATATTTTTTTATCACAGGCCTACTATGCAACTATTCGTGCATATATATATATATATATATATATATATATATATATATATATATATATATATATATATATATATATTATGCACCAACTATAACCTATGCCCAACTTCTAGACAAGGAGAAGTGTAGGTATAGCATCCCTGATGGGTGACTTTAATGCCAGGATCGGAAAAGCAAGAACTAGTGAAAATTTGAATATATATATATATATATATATATATATATATATATATATATATATTATATATATATATATATGTATGTATATTATATATATATATATATATATATATATATATATATATATATATATATATATATATATATGTGGTGTGTGTGTGTGTGTGTGTGTGTGTGTGTGTGTGTGTGTGTGTGTGTGTGTGTGTGTGTGTGTGTGTGTGTGATGTGTGTGTGTGTGTGTGTGTGTGTGTGTGTGTGTGTGTGTGTGTGTGTGTGTGTGTGTGTGTGTGTGTGTGTGTGTGTGTGTGTGTGTGTGTGTGTGTGTGTGTGTGTGTGTGTGTGTGTGTGTGTGTGTGTGTATGTGCAGTGTTAGAATTCTTTGGACTGCGTCCAAAGAGACAACAGTGCTGGGTTTCACAATCTCATGTGGACACACAATAACCTGCGTCTCCGCCTAAATGAACATTTTGTTGCTTGCTTGACTGGGAATATGAGATTATGGAGTCCAAAGAATTCTAACACTGCATATATACACCATTCGAAGGGAAGTCGGCGAAAAGTATGGGTTGTTCACTGTGGTTGGAGTCTTCCTGTCTTGCCTGTCTAAAATCAAGAGACGAAACATGTGCCGGTTCCCAGTCAAGCATATATATATATATATATATATATATATATATATATATATATATATATATATATATATATATATATATATATATATATATACTATATATATATATATATATATATTATAATAAAATACGAGAATTTTAAATTCGAATTAATGTCAAAGCAATTACAATCAAAGCTCCTTAATCACTCCAGTTTTAATTTCGAAGAGCTCTGAGATGTCACCCATGAATTTAACTTTTGACCTTGTGTTAGTTAATGTTGCTTTACTAATTGCCAGCCTTTTCAGATCTAGTACTTGTTCTTTTAAGATTTGGAATAAAGATTCGCGGTCAATAGAATCATATGCTTTTCTGAAATCCACAAATGTACAGATGAGATTTTTATTGTACAGTTGTTGATGTCTTAGGATCAACTTTAGATTCAGGATCTGTTCAGGGGAGGATCTGCCCGGTCGAAAACCTGCTTGATATTCTCCAATTTTAGGTCCTAAACTGTCCCTGTGCTCTGTCTAGTAGACATTGAGATAGAATCTTGTAACAAACTGGGAGAAGAGATATCCCTCTGTAGTTATTTACATCCGTTCTAGCTCCTTTCTTGTATAGTGAATGGATTAGAGGATCTTTTCAATCTTCCGGAATCCGTTCGGTTCGCCAAACTTATAAAATTTTGGTTATTTTCCTTGATTGTATCTGGACCAGCGGATTTCAAAAGTTCAGCAGTGATTCCATCTTCACCAGAATCTTTGTTATTTTTAAGTCGCTTGATTTGCCTAATTATTTCATCTTCATTCGGTGGTAATAAATCTGGGTTTGTTTGTTTAGGGTTTGGTGTTGGTAATTTGTTTAAGGGCTCAGGACAATTTAGTAGTTGTTCAAAATATTTCGCAAGTTCTTTGCAATTGTCTTGGTTATTTAGAGCTGATTGTCCGTTCAAAGCAAGAATATCCATTGGGCTTGCTAGCCTGTTAATTTAGTTTTAAATGTTTTGTAAAAGTTTTGGGTGTTATTTTTTTGGAAATCTTTTTCTATTTCACTAAGTTGATTGTTTTCATATTTTTTTTTTAGTTTATCTAATTAGTTTCGATGTTCCTTTCTTACTTCAACAAGATGTTATAATTTATTGCTGTTTTTTAACTGTTCCAATATTTGAATGTTACTTCGGCTTAATACTGCTTGCACGCAAACTTCATCCTACCACGGATGTTTTCTACGTTTTTGTAAAGGGACCAACTTTAAGGCTGTTTTAATATTTTTTTGTTTCAATTCTTGCCAGTTCTGTGCTGGTTGTTTATCAAGCTCTTCTGTTAGGGTTGGTTTTATTTTCGAAGGATCGAACTTTGGTATTAGCAGTCTCTTTTGAATAAGTTTTCGAGGTTTTAAGCTAAGTTTTATTGTTGATTTGATGTGTCTATGTTAGCTCCTTTCCTGACTTGAACATTGAAAATATCATTATAATTGGGGTACGAAATGGCAACATGGTCAATTTGAAATTCACCCATGTACGTGTTTGGGCAAATTGATTTTAATATTGTTTTTCTTTTATTTTGTAACCTTAGAACATATCCCCTATAATCCCGTACAAATTATCATTTCGTATTCACGGAATGTATTCACTGCATATCTAGAAAACGAATCCCCCGCGAATAAGGAGCTTTGAATTTATAAATACATTGAAAATAATTGGAAGCTTTTGCTGTATAACGTCATGGTAGTAGTAAATCTCAAAATAGAACTCGTAAGCTCTTCCAGTCTCTCAAATTCTGTCAATTTTGATGAAGAGTAATAACACAACTTTCAACTAGCACTCTTGCACACTGCTACAAAGCTTCTGATAAGTATTAATAATCCAGCTTCCTCCATCCAATCAAGGTTAACGAAAGCTTATCAAAGCTTTGTAAATTTCTCATAATGTGGTTGGTTGTTGTCCAATCGTTGAAACAATCTCTAATATCACTATACCATAGACCATCAATACTTGTATTGGAACCTTCGGTGGGAAACGCTGAACTCGAAGGGATTCACCACTTGGATTAAACACCAAATCTTTTTTTTAACTTCTTGACGCGCGTTTTACTAATCATCATCAGGAGATGATTTAATCTTTAACATAGATCTTCATCTCCTTGGTGATTTTAACATGATTAGAATCATGTTAGAATCACCAGGAGATGAAGATCTATGTTAAAGATTAAATCATCTCCTGATGATGATTAGTAAAACGCGCGTCAAGAAGTTAAAAAAAAGATTTGGTGTTTAATCCAAGTGGTGAATCCCTTCGAGTTCAGCGTTTCCCACCGAAGGTTCAATACAAGTATTGATGGTCTATGGTATAGTGATATTAGAGATTGTTTCAACGATTGGACAACAACCAACCACATTATGAGAAATTTACAAAGCTTTGATAAGCTTTCGTTAACCTTGATTGGATGGAGGAAGCTGGATTATTAATACTTATCAGAAGCTTTGTAGCAGTGTGCAAGAGTGCTAGTTGAAAGTTGTGTTATTACTCTTCATCAAAATTGACAGAATTTGAGAGACTGGAAGAGCTTACGAGTTCTATTTTGAGATTTACTACTACCATGACGTTATACAGCAAAAGCTTCCAATTATTTTCAATGTATTTATAAATTCAAAGCTCCTTATTCGCGGGGATTCGTTTTCTAGATATGCAGTGAATACATTCCGTGAATACGAAATGATAATTTGTACGGGATTATAGGGGATATGTTCTAAGGTTACAAAATAAAAGAAAAACAATATTAAAATCAATTTGCCCAAACACGTACATGGGTGAATTTCAAATTGACCATGTTGCCATTTCGTACCCCAATTATAATGATATTTTCAATGTTCAAGTCAGGAAAGGAGCTAACATAGACACATCAAATCAACAATAAAACTTAGCTTAAAACCTCGAAAACTTATTCAAAAGAGACTGCTAATACCAAAGTTCGATCCTTCGAAAATAAAACCAACCCTAACAGAAGAGCTTGATAAACAACCAGCACAGAACTGGCAAGAATTGAAACAAAAAAATATTAAAACAGCCTTAAAGTTGGTCCCTTTACAAAAACGTAGAAAACATCCGTGGTAGGATGAAGTTTGCGTGCAAGCAGTATTAAGCCGAAGTAACATTCAAATATTGGAACAGTTAAAAAACAGCAATAAATTATAACATCTTGTTGAAGTAAGAAAAGGAACATCGAAACTAATTAGATAAACTAAAAAAAAAATATGAAAACAATCAACTTAGTGAAATAGAAAAAGATTTCCAAAAAAATAACACCCAAAACTTTTACAAAACATTTAAAACTAAATTAACAGGCTAGCAAGCCCAATGGATATTCTTGCTTTGAACGGACAATCAGCTCTAAATAACCAAGACAATTGCAAAGAACTTGCGAAATATTTTGAACAACTACTAAATTGTCCTGAGCCCTTAAACAAATTACCAACACCAAACCCTAAACAAACAACCCAGATTTATTACCACCGAATGAAGATGAAATAATTAGGCAAATCAAGCGACTTAAAAATAACAAAGATTCTGGTGAAGATGGAATCACTGCTGAACTTTTGAAATCCGCTGGTCCAGATACAATCAAGGAAATAACCAAAATTTTATAAGTTTGGCGAACCGAACGGATTCCGGAAGATTGAAAAGATCCTCTAATCCATTCACTATACAAGAAAGGAGCTAGAACGGATGTAAATAACTACAGAGGGATATCTCTTCTCCCAGTTTGTTACAAGATTCTATCTCAATGTCTACTAGACAGAGCACAGGGACAGTTAGGACCTAAAATTGGAGAATATCAAGCAGGTTTTCGACCGGGCAGATCCTCCCCCTGAACAGATCCTGAATCTAAAGTTGATCCTAAGACATCAACAACTGTACAATAAAAATCTCATCTGTACATTTGTGGATTTCAGAAAAGCATATGATTCTATTGACCGCGAATCTTTATTCCAAATCTTAAAAGAACAAGTACTAGATCTGAAAAGGCTGGCAATTATTAAAGCAACATTAACTAACACAAGGTCAAAAGTTAAATTCATGGGTGACATCTCAGAGCTCTTCGAAATTAAAAACTGGAGTGATTAAGGAGCTTTGATTGTAATTGCTTTGACATTAATTCGAATTTAAAATTCTCGTATTTTATTATAATATATATATATATATATATATATATATATATATATATATATATATATATATATATATATATATATATGCTTGACTGGGAACCGGCACATGTTTCGTCTCTTGATTTTAGACAGGCAAGACAGGAAGACTCCAACCACAGTGAACAACCCATACTTTTCGCCGACTTCCCTTCGAATGGTGTATATATGCAGTGTTAGAATTCTTTGGACTCCATAATCTCATATTCCCAGTCAAGCAAGCAACAAAATGTTCATTAGGCGGAGACGCAGGTTATTGTGTGTCCACATGAGATTGTGAAACCCAGCACTGTTGTCTCTTTGGACGCAGTCCAAAGAATTCTAACACTGCACATACACACACACACACACACACACACACACACACACACACACACACACACACACACACACACACACACACACACACACACACACACACACACACACACACACACACACACACACACACACACACACACACACACACACACACATATATATATATATATATATATATATATATATATATATATATATATATATATATATATATATACATACATATATATATATATATATATATATATATAGATATATATAGTATATATATATATATATATATATATTCAAATTTTCACTAGTTCTTGCTTTTCCGATCCTGGCATTAAAGTCACCCATCAGGATGCTATACCTACACTTCTCCT